>OMKI01012632.1:0-14509 GCA_900302315.1 Phycis blennoides | reverse complement strand
TGTCCCTCTCTCTCTTCTTTTCTGGCCCCCTCTAAATGTGTGTACCGTGCTTTCATTATGTGTTTCCGTCATAGCTGGGGGCTAAATATACACACACTGTTTGTATGTACGTGTGTTTGTGTCTACGTGTGTGTGTGTGTGTGTGTGTGTGTGTGTGTGTGTGTGTGTGTGTGTGTGTGTGTGTGTGTGTGTGTGTGTGTGTGTGTGTGTGTGTGTGTGTGTGTGTGTGTGTGTGTGTGTGTGTGTGTGCATGTCTGTGTGTGTGTGTGTGTGTGTGTGTGTGTGTGTGTGTGTGTGTGTGTGTGTGTGTGTGTGTGTGTGTGTGTGTGTGTGTGTGTGTGTGCATGCATGCGTGTGTGTGTGTGCATGCATGCGTGTGTGTGTGTGCGTGTGTGTGTGTGTGGTAAATTCGTAAAACATATGCATACCCTTCGCCTACGCCCCCCTCCTGTTCATCCGTGAGTGTGTCCTTTCTGAACGGCAACACAACCAGTTTGGTGCCGTAAACCAGCATGACGGCACAGCGGTTCTCTGGGTCCACGCGCACCATGGGGATGTGGACATTTTGCACAAATCCATCCTGATCAACAAAAAGGCAAAAGCAGGGCAATGTAGCTGTTTTAAGGCAAAGGCTCTAAAAAGATGTAGTTATAATAGTTGGGGAGAGACAGAGATGGAGCTCGAGAGAGAGAGAGAGAGAGAGAGAGAGAGAGAGAGAGAGAGAGAGAGAGAGAGAGAGAGAGAGAGAGAGAGACTTACCCTCAACTCTGGCTCCTCAAAGAAATGAAGAGAGAGAGTCTTCAGGTCATGGGTGCCCGGATCATACTCCACCACTGACAACTATAAAACAAGATGAAGGTACATTTTACAACTGTTTTACCAATGTGACAATGACACACATGGTCGTACACACTCTCAACTACACAATAACAATACGATTAGCAAAATAATCGGTCTAGCTGCTGCAATATGAAATTCCCACATTCTCTTATTTTCACAAAATAGCATAAACATCAAATAACTTACATGACAACTGTCTAGTTTAGTATATTGTATATTATACTACAATATACAATATAGTATATTGTTAGTACACTCAACATCAGAGCCAATCCTTAAGTGAACAACTGGCCCGAGGCTGGTACCTTAGCATCTTTGAAGCTGAGCAACAGCGCATCCCTGTTGGCTCCCGACAGCTGGACGCTGGCCATGGACATGATATTACCGAAGAGAGAGAAGGATGCCACTTGCTCCAGCTTCTCCTTTCGGGTCTTGGTATCTGTTACGGGACAAGAATCAAGTCAGCCCTAAAGTAGACCAAATCAGGGCAATTACATGACAATAACAACCTTATTAGAGGAAGACATTTGTACACACCTGGGGGCTTTTCGGCCTTTGAGGTAGTCTAAAAACAATGATAAATATTGATTAGGATTTCAAGGAAACATTATTTTGATATGAGTCAATATCAATCAGTTATAATAGAAGTGCCATTTTCACCTCCACATCATGGATTATCCTGTAGACATAGAGCTGAGATGTTCCCGCAACCACCAAATTCTTCTCCTTGTTGGATATGAAGTTGCAGTAAACAGAAAACTCCACTGCAGTGGGAGTGTGTGCTTGTCTGTACACGGCATACATCCTGGATGGTGGACCACCACACCTGACAGGCGATTCACCTCACTAGTAGCTACAATGGAGAACATCGAAAACTGTGAAATATCGTTTATAGCATGTTCGTACATAGCATACATCATATAAATCTAGTGAAATATACATCGCATTCGTGCAATGGGGCGCCAGTGCAACAACAATGTGCTCATATTGCAACAAACGTATCATTAAATGCAAGGAACGCGATGCATGTATATGTCCTAAAAGGAAAGATCTCTCCTTACAGCATTGTCCGTGACTGATTATGTGTGCATTGCTATACATTATATTTGCATGTAGTCATTATTTAATAGTGACATGATTGTACTTAGTGTAAATAGCCCATGTGTGCAGAGAACCGGTAGCTGGGCTTGCTAACCTAGCTAATAAAGTTAGCTTATATAGCCTAACTTTTAAGCAAGGGTTTACGACACCAAACGGCTAAGGAACGTTTACGCAATTTCTAAAAAAGGCTTGCTTGAACATACCTAAGGTAAATTCCTTATTTGACTCTCCAGTTTACGATTCGCTTTAACAAAAGAAATCACATCTCATATGAGTCGCAGGCTAGGTTAATGCTGCTGCCATGATAAAGAGGCGTGTTGTGTGTTGAAACGGCGCTGCTTCTTCCGGTGCCGCTTATTTCAAAATAAGGGTATACACGATTAATGTCTCCGGGGTTAAAAGGACAATAGATTAATGTACGCGCATCAATGATGAAGCGACGGGTTTCACATTTTATTTATTTTTTTTACATACTTTCATGTTTGTAATATTCATCAAGAGATTTGACTCATGTCGTAAACATAGTATTGAGACTCAATTCAAATACTAATATTCAATTCAATTGCGTCATATTAAGCACGCACAGCGGGATAATCGATTTATGTCCTAAATTGCTAATTTAGTACTGTCAAAGATGGCTCCTACCAATACCGCAACGGGTATAGAGTAGGGATCCTTCACATTGTTTAATTTGGGTTGAGACTCGTGAAATAAAAATACATATGGCAAATGTAGATTCACAAATACTCCGGATACATGTACAATAATTCAAAAGTTGTTTGAGAACTGGCCAGAAATGAGGACAATAACAATTGACCATTTCCCCATTCAGCTATTGTTTCCCCTCGTTTCAGGCACGCTTACAGGTGGATATACTGACATGTAATCAGGTACTCGGGGTAAGCTTGCGTATCGTTAAAAATGACAAACATCGAGGGCTTGTTGACGTTGTCCGTCACGCTGTCGTATCTCAGGGGAATGTCACCGCCCTCTTTGAGGGGCGCCGCTTTCATGGAAGTGCTGCCCAGCGCGTAGTCCCCCGTCAGTACCTTCGCTACAAAAACAAACTTGTGTCCGTCTGCGTTTGGTGGCGAGTATTGCTCTTGGACCGACAGGGCAGAATTCACGGCGAAATACACCCCCTGGCCGTATACCGTGGCTGCGAAGAGAACACAACGCGACAACAAGATACATTAGCATAGCAAAGTTACAATTAGAAAGATTTTGCAATACCTAATACTTGATTTAGGGATCCCGCCTTCCCGCCACCTCTTTTCTCCTCCAACACGTCAAAGTAACCGCACCTCTAAATCATCACCTCTCGGCAAATCCACAGGACAGGATGTTTTGGGCTTACTGACCGCCTGGCGCGCCACCAACACGACACGAGGCGGAGTGCAACGCGTGCCGGAGGCTCCACGTACCGTTCTTGCCACAGAAGCTTCTGTTGAAGCCGTGGAGGCAGATCTCCTTCACACTGGCCTCGCTCGTTCCGTGGTACAGCATCCGCTCCACCTCGTTCAGCACGCCGATTTTGTACATGCTGGCCTTCTTCAGCTTGTACTGACTGTGCAGCAGGCGGTTGTCCAGCTTCTCCACCTGGAGGAAAATGCCACGCCATCACGCCATCACGTCACAATGTTTTTGCCAATCATTCAGAGCGGATCATTTCGTTTGTTTGTTTGCTTGTATTTTTCCTCTCTCCCCCCCCCGACCTTGACGATCCTTATTTTGTTGTGGAATCCTTCGATGCTGCTGTAGAAATTCTTCACCACGTCCTGGAATTCCTCAGAGTTCTCGTTGATTCCGGAAGCCTCTGGCAGTTTGGACACCTCCTCTGTCATCATATGGTAATAAATAATAAAAAACGTCAAATGCAGTAACACAATAAATAAGGGCAACATTCCCAATACACACACACATGCGCGCGCACACGCACATGCGCGCGCACACGCACATGCACGCGCACGCACACGCGCAGACACATGCACACACACACACACACACACACACACGCACAGAGGAAACCAGAAAACGTTTTTACCTTCTACATCGACGTCCGAGTCGCTGATCACGGTGCGAGCGACCATCACAGACTTCCCAGCGGCCACGTCGTACTCCTCCATCTTCACCAGGTCAATGACGTGGGGCCGGCCGTGAAGCAAGACAGCCACCTCCTTCTCCTTCATCCTCCAGATGTTCTCGATGAAGACGATGGTGTCGGGGTCGTACGGGGTCATGGCCGCGGTGTCGGGGTCCTCCCTCGCCCACTGAATGTTGCCGAGGATTTCGGACTCGTCGCGGGGCGAGGAGACCCTCCGCAGCAGCAGCCGCACGTCGGGCAGCGCCTCGGCCACAAAGTCCTTGAACCCGGACACCGTGAGCGCGTCGCCCTCCGCCCGGATCTCCACCGCGTGCTTCCTCTTGATCACCTGCACGCAGTGGCGATGGAACTCCGACATGTCGGCCAGCCCCTTCCGCTCCAGCCTCTCCTCCGTCTGCCTGAGGGAGGCCTTCTTCTTCAGGGCGATGTCGGCGCGGATGAGGTCGCTGGAGAAGCCCGCGAACACGCTGACGTGGGCCACGTCGGTCGCCGTGGCGTCGTCGAGCAGCGTGCTGAGGCACCGGGGCGCCGAGCGCCGGGCGCCCATCTGGTACGAGGCGTACGAGCCTTGCTGCTTGGACAGCTCCAGCACCATCTGCAGTTGGTCTTCCTCCGTCGTGGTGTGCAGGGAGTTCTGGATGGCCAGCGTCAGCTGCTCGTGCTCGTTCAGGCCCACGGCTGGCCCGCTTTGGGGCGAGGAAGGGCCGGCGGCGGAGTCGTCGAGCACCATGCCGTTCTCGGGGTCTTCGGCGTCCCCCGCCGTGTACAGATCCTCATCTTCGTCGTCTTCATCCGCCTGGCTCCCTTCTGAGGAGCATTGGTTACAGAAGAAGATACAGTTCAATACGGATAAACAAACCGTTGTGCCAAAGAAGAAGAAGGGCATTGAGCAGACGCTCTGGTCCAAAGCGACTGTACAAAGTGCATTTGTGGGGTTCGACAGTTCGACAGTTGGACAGTTGGAGGTGGGGATTGAAACCGCCAACCCTCTGGTGAGTGGACAACACACTCTACCCACTGAGCTATGCCACCCAGTAATATACAGTAATACTGTATATGCCGCCAAAGTAATACACTACCTTGGTCCGAAGCTCCATTGTCTGTTAAAGCTGCAGGGACGCTGGCTGTAAGTGAAGCCACTTCGTGGAGGTTTCTGAGGGACATGAGTTTCCATGCGGCGTCAAAGATGTCCTTGAAAGAAAAAAAAAAGAAGTGGATTGCGGTAAGACGAAAATCCCCAAATGCAGATTGCTGCAGACTTTTTCAAGGTTAACCCACATCACCCATCTCACATTAGATGTGTTATACACACTTGATGTACCGCATTACTTACATATACACTAATGTATGAAATAATGGGAAAATGATTGTGTCACATCACCGGTCATCACCTGATTCTGTAGAGGGGCCCAGTGGACCTTGTCCAAGCTGATGCAGACCTGGAACTTGGCCCGCATTTCATTAAGGATGCTGGTCCCCTCCACTTCTACCAGAAAGCGGGCTATACCCGTCTCGCATATCATAAGGGTTCTGGTACAAATTGATGAGGCAATGCTCTGTAAGAGGTCTTGCGCATTTTGACAATGACCAGCCATGCCCTGGATCTAGAATGAGCAGAAATTGAAGAAAGGTTTTAGTAAAAAAAAAAAAAAAAAAAAAAAAACTTGAGGATGATGCATTGATATTGACATGATACATGCACTATTGTATTCGAAGACAATCATGTTGTGTGTTTGATGTCAATGTGCGACATACCCTTAATCCGCACAGCTCTTTCCCTTCCACGGGGATAATCACAACTTGGTTCATGTCTTCCAGCAGCTGATGGAAATACATCTGGACGTACTGCAGCATGCCCGGCTCCATGGCGATGAACTTCTCCTGCTCGATGGGAGTGAGGAGGAACTCTGTAACTTTGCTCCGCGTCTCGCTCTCCAAGTCTTTTAGTGTCACCACGTCAACCTTCGCCCCGTCCCCGGACACGCTCGCCGAACACAATGCTAACGTCTGAAGGAACGCCGGCCACTCCTCGGAGTACAGCATGCACTCGTAATCCTTCTTCACCGGCACGCAGAACGCACACAGTTGGGTCGGTAGCACGGCACACGCCTGGGTGGCCAGGTCCTGAGACAACGACGTAACCACGACGACCTTGTGTAACACCGTGTAGACGGCGGCAATCCCGTGTTCAGCGAGGGTTTGGAGCAGTTTTTCTCGCACATCGTCGTGTTCCAGGAACCTGGCCTGCTCCACGTCAAGGGTCAATGTTGCCTGAGCCATTCCGGCAAAGAAGTCGAGGAGTGTGATCTTGAGATCCTCCAGTGACTGTTTGTCAGGTCCAGTGAGGTAAACGGAGTCATCCTTGATCTGTATGTTGACGTTTGGATGTGTCCGGTGGACGTTCTGCCGAAGGGTGCTCATTTGGAACAATTTGAGTTTCTCTGAGTCCTGGATTGTAATGTCAACCAGGTGTGTCTCTGGCACGACCTCTGTGACATCCTCCATGTTTCTGTCTACTATGTCTATACCCTTCATGTTGGAGTTGACGGCTGCTAAAACCGTCTGGTGAGAGGACCGGACGTCATTACCATCCACAGTCAGAGAACTGGCCTGCACTTTGCTCTCGGCGCGGTCGTCTGAGGAGACGCTATGACCACTCTGTGATGGAGCACTTTGTGTTTGACAAGCTGGAGTGTGGTTGAAGGCATAGAAGGGCGACACGGTGAGGGTGGCGTCGTTCAGTTTGTGTGGATGATTCAGGACATAGTCCACAGCTGGATACGAAGAGAAGAGTCATCAGAAGAAAAACTCAAAGGCAAACATACATAATCTTTCAGTGGCCATTTTGCTTCACGACAGGGTAAGGAAATTAGTATTTGTCAAACCTGCAGTATGATTGTTCAAATCATACTACATGATTTATACATTTAAATACATTTATATAAATAATAATAACAAATAACAATAATAGCAGAAGAATAGTATTATATTTGTATAATTGTAAATTAGCACTTTGATCGCACTTTAATCGCACTTGATAACTTGGCACTTAGTCAGAGATGTTGTATACTGGCAATGGTTAATCTAGCAATTGAAATGCTTGAAACTTGTTCTGGTGACTTTCTTACTGTATTAGCTGCAATGAAATGTTGTACCTTTTTATGACAAATGTACTCTTTGTAAGTCGCTTTGGATAAAAGCGTCTGCCAAATGCCCTAAATGTAAATGTAAATGTAAATGTATTTCTATCCAATGCTATCCAACTCCAATGAGTTATTTTCTTTCAGTAGTCATAAACCAAGTGCTATTTAAAAAGTTATGAAACACCCACTGACTTGGGGAGTTAAAACATAATTTTACTATGGCTACGGTCGACTAGTCTTTTTTGCTTAGTAAGGTTCTTAAGTGAGTGAAATTACCCAGAGTATCCAAGTGCTCTTAACCAGCCATGATAAGAGCTGTTTAAATGATCGAAATGCTAAGGAAAGGTACTTCAGTGCTTCCTTTCTTATCAACTTTAGCATAGGGTACACTGGACCATCCTAACAAAGGAAAGGAGATATTGCCGTCCCACAATTCCTTGCAGCAGAAATAATTGAAGCGACGCACCATTCGGTCATTGATGGAAACAAATGAACAAAATACCGGACAATTATTTTCATACAATCATACTATTTTGGCATCCATGTTGATAAATATGAGTGGCCAGTAGGGTGATAGTGAGCAGCCATTCTCAATGCGACAACCACTTCATTTCACTTTTGTGACTGGGAGCATTTCTTATTTATTTGTTATTGTATTTATTCTTTCCTTGGTAATGAAGTTATGTTTTTCACCGTTTGTCCACATTCATAACATCCTCCATTACATAACAACATAGCCTCGTGCAGGTGCAGTCAGACTCTCTTAGCGCCTTGGTTGTTTGAACGAAGTCCTTATGAACCCTCCTCCACGTCTTTCCTTGACCCCAGGACGTTTACCATCCAGGTCAAGGAACAGAGGTTAGGAAAGGACGTAGCGCTATTGACTTTTCAACTGCAGCTGGCATCCCCTTTATCTTGACGTCATAGACAGATTCTGAGGAAGCATTTTCTGTATATATAGAAATGTGATTGTCTATCTCACGGCAGGACTCCCTAGCTGTATAGATGGTGAGCAAAGTTTTTTTGTTCATGTGCAACCTACATTTTACATTTAGGATATTTAGCAGACGCTTTTATCCAAAGCGACTTACAAAGAGTACATTTGTCATAAGAAGGTACAACATTTCATAGCAGCTAATACAGTAAGCAACCTAGATGATAGAGCAACATTGCCTTTTCACAGCACACATCGCTATCTACGCATGTCAACGATTTCAATTATTTTAGCAATTGGCTTTGGCCTTTCAGAGACCATTACGTTTATTGGAAAATCTTAACTCAGCCATCAGCTACAACTCTACGTGTCATTGGGCAGGCTAATTGGCCCCCCTTCACGGGATTGTCACGGTACGGGGGAAAGGCACCTACCTTCAAAGTGCACAAAGGACACGCGCGCCGTGCTCTCCGAGAGCATGACGACCTCCTTCACCTTGAGGTTGGCGGCCTGGCTGCCCTCAAAGTGCAGCGCCAGCGTCTTGAGGGAGAGGCCAGGGTGGAGGTTCTCCACCAGGACGGAGTCCGTCTGCTCTATCTGCTCAAGGGCCAGCTTGGAGCCCTCCAGCGGCTTCTTGGATATCTTGGAGCTCAGGCTGTAGAAGTCTTGGCATCCCGAGAACAACCATAATAATGAATGTTAATAACTAGTACAAATGGCAGCCTATATTATATTGCTGGACAGCGATAGCCTGGAGACCATCCCGATCACGCGACCTTACATTCTGTTCCGCTGCGCGGATCAGTCTGGACCTCCAGCGCCCACATCCATTTCAGTGGGCGGGAGCCCGTGCCTTGACAGACACACTCCTTCGGCCAATCAGTGTAACTAAACATGTGGCTCCCTCGCCTGTTCGGTAGACGTGTTGGAAGAACAGCTGTGGAGAAACTCCGCTAGAGCATACTAGTTGTCGTTCATAATACCTGCGCTTACGGCCTTGTTTACTAATGTTGTTGTTACCGCCGGTTGCTTAGGGAGACGCCCTAACTGATTTTCCGATGGCGGCCTTGCATGTGACATCATCGACGGCGACAACTGCAATCTGACTGGTCGCCGAGTTTTGGGAAATCGGTGCGGGCGGCCAGAGGCCCAGACTGATCCGCGTAGCGAAACCGAATGTGAGGTCATGTGATCAGGACGGTCTCCAGGCTAAGATGGAGAAGGTGCGCTGAAAAAAGTTTATACTGAAGACTCTTTCTTTTCCCCTTAAGGGGCTGCACATTTCCCATCAGATCCTAAAATCAAGATCGTACGGGCTTCCAGCGATGAGACCCTTTTCAGAGAGATGCCATCGTGGGACAAACGCAGGCGCACTCATCATACTTTTATGGGAAATGGTCTGCTACTTTTATGTACCAGGTTACGGGTGGTAGACTAAACCAGTGAAGGGATGTCTACCCCATACCCTGGTACATAAAAGCAGCAGACCCATCATTTGTGTTATGAGTGACACCTGTGTTTGCCCTGAGATGAAACCTCTGATCTATTAGCCATGAGCACTATGTCCGACCTGTAGCGAGAGCCTGATGTAGATGGATGAGGATAGCATCTCTGTCGGGCAACAGGGTCAGGGTGTAGTCGTCCACCTCCACCTCCATCATGTTCTCCACGTACAGCTCCAACAGCTCCATGGAGGTGTTGGGCTGGATGCCGCGAAGCAGCAGCCGCCGCTGGTCCTTGGTGACGGGCCTTCTCACGGTAATCTCTGCGTTGTAAACAACATGGAGCTCCTTGGACAACACGCGTGCGGCAACTGCACGGGAGACAAAGACATTGAGGTGAGTCGTTAGCGGAACTGATTAGCTGTTAGCTACTTGATGGGGATTTTAGTGAAAAATATACTTCTGAGATAAGTCTGTCATGACGTCATACAATTGTAAATAAAGGGTAAAGGGGGCATTTAGCAGACGCTTTTGTCCAAAGCGACTTACACTCTGTACATTTGTGGGGTTCGACATGTGGACAGTTGGAGGAGGAGGGGGATCACAGGGATCGAACCGCCCGACCCTACGGTTAGCGGACGACCCGCTCTGTCCACCCGCTCTACCCACTGAGCTATCGAGAACCCAAATGAATGTAGCCTGTGTAATGTTAATGATCTATGATTGATCTATCATTGTTGGTCAAAGGCTCAGTCATATGATAGTTTATCTCCGCTTGCCTTCAGCCTCTTCAAAAACCAGGAAGGCATGGTCGCCGATCTTCTCCACGGACACGAGTGGACCCCCACCCGACCGGCGCTTGTTGGCGAAGTACAGCAACAGCAGCTCCTCATCTACACCCGCAGGTAAACCCCGTACCTCCACCGTCTTCTCCTCATTCTCAATCGGCATCCTAGCGTGATCTAGTTACAAGTGTGGGTCATTATTAAAGTTGTATGCACTAAACATGTGACATAAACAAATTATAAACAGGCTGTGGTAAACGACAACAACAGCAATCAATCTACTTGATACTACTACAGTTCGCATACAGGTCTTGTTGATGTGGTAGGCCTACTGTTTTCAATGCAGCGCACCTGGCAGCAGTAGTCTACATATCTTCAAAACAAAATACTTGACGTAGAAAACAGGCAGTATACATCAACATTGCACATGCAGTAGCACAATTTCTTCTTTATTTGTGTTTCTTATTTAAACGTGCACGATTGCTAGAGACGATATGCAAATGTTCGAAAGTGAAACCAATAACTGGGGGCTGCCGCTGTTGATTTTTGTCGTCAATATTGTACATTTACTACGCAATGTAGTCTAGCGAGTGTTAGAATGTCGATGTTTACAACATTTTAAGGTTCACTTACATGAAGTTCACATCGTCACGTCGAGACTCCGGACTTCCTCGTTATGCAGCAGACTCTTCGACAGGTGGCGCACGTCTGAGGCGAACGCCTCGTCACCCTACTTTCACTATTACCAGAGATACTTTTATGGTTCTGAATATTACCATCGTGTAAGTCTTGATACACCATGGTTAGGCTAAGAACATTGCAATACATACAACAACAAAAGACCCGGAGAATAAACATGGAGTTCTGACGAATAATTTGACATAGTGATATCCGAAACATGCAACAGAAACGGATAGCCCTTGCGTGTCCTTGCTTGTGTCGTATATAAGTTATAAATAACTGGACTTAACGATTATGATTGGTGTTGTTTCATGATCGGTAGGTATGATAGGTTTGTTGTCCACTAGATGGCAGTGTTGTCACACAACGGCCGATCCATATAAGGTGGCGAACAAATCTTTATTGGTGCTGGTAATGTTCTCCACATTTTTCGTTTGTTAAATACACAGTATGCTACAGTATATTCTGTTACGAAGAACAGCCATTCAAACAATGACCTAAAAATAACCAAGCCATAAGAGAGAACAGTGATCTTAGGAGAAACAACACTACCAGCTGGTGAAAGTAGCTCATGTATCAATAATATTAACATGGTATTTTTGCACTGATAACTTATAATTTAAAATTGTTATTTTGTTTTGACTGAAGTATTGTACGTAGTTACATTATAAATCCTACCCGTTACCGAGTAAAAAAAAAGAAGTTCAGCCCAATGAAAACCTACAGGGGAAAAATACCAAACACAGTGACGAATGATGATGTGATGAGCACTGTGTGTGTGTGTGTGTGAGAAAAAGAGAGAGAGAGTGAGAGTGAGTGAGTGAGTGAGTGAGTGTGTGTGTGTGTGTGTGAGAGAGAGAGAGAGAGAGAGAGAGAGAGAGAGAGAGTAAGCGTGTTTAATGTTTTACCACTAAATGGATGAGCCCAACTAACTTTAAGCTGCTGTTGAACCAGAAGTCTCATTTGTTATTGCACTTACATTTGTTACACTTCTTTAAAAACAAAATACTTTTGGATGTATGACCCCTTGTCCTTTTTTCACTACCCTCACCCCCACACACCGACACACAGAAGTAGTAACTTTTACTGAAAGTACATTTTAAATGAACTACTTTTTACTTCTACTTGAGTACAATATTTTAGTACTTTTTCCACCTCTGATAGAATGGGCGTCAAACGCTACTTTCCTCGTGGGCAACTATCCCAAGTAATCAACAACAAAACATTAATCAAAATAATAATTTAATCATCGTGAAGCACATCAATGGGTTTATCAAGTGTAGCATTTTTTGAGGCACTTCAAATCAAACTTGTTAAACCGGGCTATCAAAAATGGTTTACAGTATGTCAGCGAAAAGGCACTTGATAGCGAAGCGAAATACAACGTCAACGGGAACACGGTAGGGAGACGCCCTCTAGCGGTTTGTATTGAGCTTGGAAGAGGTCAGAAAGTCTGTCAACGCCTCCTTTCCATGTCGTCCTTCAGCGGCGTTGGTTGCACGTCACATGACACAGCCATCGTCTCGTTAGCAGTCCTTCAAAGTGCTGGTGTAGGCTTTGCAGAGATTATATCGATGTGACGTGGAATGAACTTGAAAGTGAGGCCAGAATTCATGATGTCAAAGCACTGCAAATTGATAGTGTTTTTGAGAACATGTTTACCATCATTTCTAAGTGCTTACATTAAAAACAAGGTGCATTTTTGTATCTTTAAATATATATATATACATATATTTGATGCGAAATAGAGTAACTCCTATTGACTCCTATTCATGAAACTATTCATGAAATTCTGTCCATCGGCAAGTCCAGTGAATGCAGTGTTACAGTTTGTACATTATGCAATAACCACATAGGCCTCCTCATTTACACTGCCAGAATCGTGTCTTAATGGTAAAGGGGCATTTTGCAAACACCTTCGTCCAAAGCGACTTACACTCTGTACATTTGTGGGGTTCGACATGTGGACAGTCGGAGGAGGAGGGGGGATCAAGGGGATCGAACCGCCGACCCTACGGTGAGCGGACGACCCGCTCTGTCCACCCGCTCTACCCACTGCCGGCCCTCGACAGTATTGACAGTGTTATGATGTGTCTTGTAAAGGCAGAAAAGACAACAGGCAACACTTTTCCTTTTTCAAACGATTCGTACCCTTTACCACATCTCAGTAAAAAAGTAAAAAAAACCTAAAAACTAAGTAAAAAACCCAAACCAAAACAAAGCAGATCCATTCAGGCCCGTGTATCGAGGCACGGCCTCCGGGGAACAAAGTCAGTGCGCTTTTGGCGGCGGACGTAGAGGCCCCGCCCCCCGTGGCGCGGCGTCGGCGCCGTCAGCCCACAAACATCCTGATGTTGCGGGTGGCCGCCAGGTGCACCGTCACGTTGTACTCGTGGTCCCCGCCGTGCACGCCGGTGTGTCTGAACGCCCCGGCGCCGCGGTTATTCTCCCAGTAGTGGTGCCAGTTTCCGTGCTCGTCGGCGCCGTATCCAAACACGCTGACCTGCGGGGGGGGGGGGGGGGGGGGTCATACGCCAAAAGAAGACTTTCCCAGAAGTTGAAGACTTTCCCTTCGACTGAGGGCGGGCAAAAAAGTTTGACGGATTAAAGTCAAATGATGAAATGTGTTCACCACACGTTTTGGTCTCACCTCATCACATATATGCAGTGCAAAGAACAAGCCGAGGAACCCAGTTGAGGGATAGCGTCCGTGTCTTTCCAGCCAGTTATCATTGACGTACTTCATGAATGCTGGACTGTAAATCTGCACCTGCAAAACAGCAAAGTCACCCTAGTTAGTGACATTATTATTAGCGTGTGCTGTGGCCATATTTGTAGTTTTTCTGCACACGGGAAGAGATAGATGGCTAGCTAACGCTACGAACTGCACTATGTATGCCAGGCTCCTAGTGATTGCAACCGAAACCCCACACCTACGCAATGTACCTTCTCTCTGTTTGCCGTTATCCTGGGCAGGACATGTTGGTATGTACTGCAATAATAAACAGAGAAGAAAAGATGCAGGTGTTTAATTGTAATCTGTTTTAATTGGGCCATTTCAATTATATAACTATCTGACACAAAATGGTTAAAGCGACACTCCCCTCAGTTTTGGGTGTTACGCTGAATACACACTTTACCACCATCACATACATTTGGTAATTGACATACCAAAAGTTTGCTATGTGTGTATGTACGCTGGTAAAAACCCAGTGGATTTAAAAGCATATTACACCATAGCGGTGCCTGCGTAAGACGCGCAGCATCGCAAAGGACAGCTCTCACCCCAACCATAGACTGTTTACTCTCCTCCCCTCTGGAAAGCGCTACAGGTCCCTGGGCACCCGGACCAGCAGGTTCAGGGGAAGCTTTTTCCCTCAGGCTGTCACCCTTCTCAACTCCACACCCATATGAACATTGACCCCCCCCCCCCTCCCCCCCCCCATGACACATTATTTATGAAAATGTTATTTATTGTA
>OMKI01012631.1:0-13641 GCA_900302315.1 Phycis blennoides | reverse complement strand
GCACGCCGCACAACAACAAGCGGGCCGCGGCGGGGGGCGGCCAGAACCCCGAGTCACCGCCGGACGCGGAGGCTCAAAAGTCGGCCGCCGAAGGCGAACGGAACGTCGCCCCCCACCGGAGAAGCCCCAAGGCCACGCGGCAAGGCGCAGGAAGTGATTGTCAGCAGCAGCGGCGGCGGCAGCAGCAGCCGCGCGACGTACAGGGGAGGTGGGGAACACTGGGAGACGCGGCCAGCGAAGGACCGGTACACCGGCGCTCCACTCAAGGTCACATGGCCGCGGAAGGCGCAGAGGAAGCAGAGACGTCGTTGGCCAAAGGTCAGAGTCTGGTAACGGTCACAACCGCGTGCCAAGAGAATAAAACCGTCATTGTGTGCACGGTAACCTCAGTGGCGGTTTGGTGTCTGACTGAATGGCGGAAGGCCATCATTCATCATTTGATTTGTGCTCCCAGAATTACCACCTCAGCTGAAGTTATCGTGTCCTCAATGTGCTTTCGTGGCACCAAATAATTTAGACGCTCGTGTCAAATCAGTAAAGCATCGATTTGTTGCGAAACATTGGAAGATTTTAAAGGAGTTGTCCAATCCATTTGTCTTATCCATTTATTTATTCATCTTCATCTGTGTATCTCCGTGCTCGACTGCCTGGTTTCTTGTCTTCAGGTCCCCTCACAGACCCCGCAGCCGCCCCCTGCCGCCCAGCATCACAGGACCACGGGGCGTTCAGCTGCACTTACTGTGGACGGATCTTCTCCTCTGGGCCTGAGCTACAGCGCCACGCAGAACGCCATGGGATGTAGCCGCAGTCTGACGGCTGATGGGGCAAAATCAAACCTGATCGCTGGTGTCTTTGCTTCTTTGTCTTGTCTGTGGTTTGGGCTGGTATTGGGTGCGTTTGCTTTAATAACTTTGGAAGACTCTATCTACCTCTTCAATGTCTGGATATGCCCTTCTTTAATAATCATTTTTCAATAAAATGTATTTTAAGGAATTTTACAAATACATTTTTATTCTGAAATAAATTCCATAAAATATACGAATAAACCAGGACTTGTGTTTTCTTGCATAAGCATGGAAAGTACCACTAAGTTATGATTAGTCCATCTGGAGCGACCTCGTGGGCGTTGTGTACACTTCGTGACGTCACAAGTGAAACGAGACACCGCTTCCTGGTCTCCAATGAACCAGTGAGGAGAAAACCACCAGTCAGGCAGATGAGCAAGGCACTGCTGCCTCCTAGACCACGGTTACTGGTCTTAGCATCTGGAGAATTGCTGTAAGTATAGCTCTCTTGAAGTTCTCATTTCCTCTTTTGCGTTGTGTTTAATTTAATTGGGTCAATGGTCTTGTCTTATTGTCTTGGACGGTTTTATTCCCATGAAGTTAAGACGGGGTTTAAACATCTTTATATGCGTTTCTTGGCAATGCGTTTTATGCATTGCATTTTTATCTCCCATCATCAGGTGGTGGGTCGTTAAATAACCACGTTGCCCAGGTGACACTGTTTTGCGTCCTTTGAGCAGGCTGCGAATCTATTTCCTTATTCCTTCCAGTCATATCAGTTTGTTCCTTGACTGATAAGGCTGCTGTGTGTTTCCCATATTCTGTTCACAACGGTGAACGGTGAACGCAACAGAGTGTCAGGCTTGGTTTTTATTCTAATTTGTCTCTAGTCTCCCAGAATGAATCTCCTATTTTACCCCTGATGCTGACCTGTCCTCAGTAACTATGTTTTTGTTCACCACAGTTAGTAGATCACTTTAACACTGTTCTCGTGTTGTGCGTTCTGACAGACGCTAAAGAATCGGTGGAATGTCAAGTGAGACTACACCTAAGGAGAAGGAGGGCTCCTTCTCCAGAGTCACCAGCATAGTTTTCATCAGCCTGCTGCTGGACCTCCTGGGGTTCACCCTGATCCTACCACTCTTCCCCTCCATTCTGGACCACTATGGACAAACACAGGTTAGATTTGAAATACAGAATCGAGCCCATGATGCTGACAATGAAAGCTACAGGTGGATTCACCATTTCCTAAGAAATGGAGGACTGGAACTCCAACTCCCAGAAGCTCACTTGGAGATCTAAGCTGCTGATAGCTTTCAGTTGACAGGAGAATGTGTACAATAGTGGTAAAAACGCCGCCACATACAACTTAAGTGCCATTGAGCAAGCTCCTTTGGGAGAAAAGTGCTGGTTTCAACCCGGCGATAATACAACTTTACCTCATTTAGTAACTGCCCACCAGAATTCTTTGATCATGCTTTTCCTAACCTAATGTACTTCAACAAGGGGGCTTTGTGTGTGAAAGTGGCCCTGAGTGATGACTGAATGCTGCTGCGTTCAGAAGGTTCCCATTCGCTCTCTGTATTTATCTTGTGTCCTCTTATTGGTCAGGATCCGGTGTACCAGTCCCTGCAGAGCGTTGTGGATTGGTTCAGAGAGACCATTGGGATTCCAATGGAAAGAAAGTACAACAGTGTTTTATTTGGGGGTCAGTACAAGAACAATGTGTTTATCTGATCACTCCACTTAATGATGTGTGAATCTGAAAGGGTTCTCCTGAGACTTTTAGAGATTTTCTGGAGACTCTACTGAGTACATTTTTACGCAATGTAATTACTTCATAGCAATTCGTAGCAATCATTGAAGTAAGTCAATTCATGTTCACGCAAAGCATTGTTTTAAGGAATACATAAACACTTTCCAACCATGCCTTGTTCTGCTCTGATATCCTTGCTCGTGGATGTGCCGTTTAGGTCTGATCGGATCGCTCTTCTCTCTGCTACAGTTCCTGTCGTCCCCACTAACTGGCGCGGCGTCAGACCGTTATGGCAGGCGACCGCTGCTCCTGCTCACCACGGTACAGTTCTCTCTCACAGTTACAGCTGGCTCGTTTCCTGAAACCAAAGGTTTAAACAAATACAACAGTTTGCTTAGACAAATACAAAAGTTTGTTTAGGCAAATATTTGCCCGTTCTCACGTTTAAACAAAAAAAAAGAATAAAATGTAGTACCTGTCAACAGGAAGATAAGAGAACATTTTGGTCAACCTGTGAGGGGAATTCAGCTGTTACAGCAACAAATTACAGAGGGAGGAGAATCTCCCATCAGTGAAGCAGGATTGGATCAGCCCGACACTCCTGGTGGAACCACTGATCTGTTCCCCCCTTGTTGTGCTGCAGTCGGGGTTGATCTGCTCCTACGCGGTGTGGGCCGTGTCCCGGAGCTTCAGCGGGTTCCTGCTGTTCCGGGTCATCGGGGGGATCTGTAAAGGAAACGTCAGCGTCTGCACGGCCGTCGTGGCCGACCTGCCTTGCCCGAAGGCAAGGAACCGAGGAATGGTACGTTTTTAGGTTTTTGGTTGTGGAAGAAAACGTGCTCCCTATGTTTTGAATAACAAATGATGATCAAAGTCAGTCGGGGGGTATGCTGTAGGTGAATGTGTGTAATCACCTGAATACCAGACCAACGACTTTTTTTTTTAGCATAGAGTGAAGAGTTCTAGGTAAAACTGGAATGACAAGCAACACAATCCCATTCATGTCTGTGTTTCTTTATGTCGTCAGGCTATGATCGGCATTGCCTTCTCTCTGGGCTTCACCATAGGACCTGTGATGGGGGCCTACTTCGCCATCAACACTAGCCGTGGCGAACTCTTCCACCAATACCCTGCTCTGCTTGCCCTGGCCTTCAGCCTGGCCGACCTGCTGTTCATCTGGCTCCTGCTCCCAGAGACCCTGGCCAGGGCCTCCAAGGTTAGCTCCAGACCAGTCTGACGCCATGTGTCCCTCTAGCTCCGTTCCTTCCTTCAGATTCAAAGGTTAGGCTCTTCCCCCGGGCTCTCCAGTACAATTAAACACGTCACACGAGAGACTGCAGATGAAGGCTAGTTTCAGAAGGACAAGAAACAAACTAAATTACCCGAAGCCCCTTGCTGTTTTTCAAGTCTGCATCCTAAAGTGGTAGTGGTCGCCCAAAGCCTCTTATTTTTTCTAATCAGTTTATCGTAACTAAATTTGGGGCTTTGCAATTGGCTTTGGCTACCTTCTGCTTACCAAGCTGGGGTTTTGTGGCTCTGAAAGATGGAGAACTGCTTCTTCATGGTCACAATTCTAAATTGATGCTGTGATGATGTAGATATCAAGGTTACAACACCAAGTGTGAGCCAGGATTGACTATGTTCAGAGTATTGGAAATCCCAGGAAATCAAGCTAGGCAATAATGGACTGCATTTGAAAGTACTTTAAGTCTAGTGCGCATTTTGTCGTTGTGTTCTATACAAGACCATGATATTATGCTGGACTAGATGTAACCTTCCATTAGGCTGTTATTGTTTTATACATATTCATATTACTGTTATTACTGACAGCCGATGATGTCATGGGTTTTGGCAGTTAGGTGATAATGACGTTGTGTGGTTATTTCCATTCTTTGTATACACATCCCAGTTTACACATCCCAGTATATACACCCTGGCTGTATAAACTGTATACAGCCCACAGTATTCCACAACACACGGCTCATTGAGTCAAGTGTTTAGAGGCATGTAAAGTTGGGTTACTCCGCATTTCACAATTTTATAATGCTTACTCGCACAGATTACAAAAAATCGACATGCCAATTTCCTTTACAAAGCCAATTAACAAAGCTATTAATAAAGCTATAAATAAAATGTACCCACCCAATTACCTTGTTGTCGACATTGAGAGTATTGTTCTCTGGTTCCAGGACTCGTCCTCAGGGCTGGAGGACCCCAGGGATCTGCTGAACCCCTACTCCTTGTTTTATTTCTCTGCTGTGTCCCGGGTGAAGGACCCTCCCTCCAAACAGAGTGAGCTCAGTCAATCCCGGGTTGAGTGTATTGACAGCAGAGGGTGGGCTTTATTTATCCCAGGTGGGACATTGGATGTCACAGCAGAAATTAACAGGACTACAATATGAATTACTTTTTTTTGTTTTTTTCATCTTTTAAAGAAAAGGGTAAAACTACAAAATGATGGTTATTAAAATAGAGTTATATACACAATATGATGCATACACATGTACATAATCCCAAAAAATAAACTTAACAGACGGTGAACAAGAATGTAAGTGTTATGGCGGTATAAAGATGAGATGTACTATGTTTTGCATGGGTGGACAGAAATGCGGAAGCTGCAGGTCCTGGGCCTGGTCTATTTCACCTACCTCTTCCTGTTCTCTGGTCTTGAGTTTACGTTGAGTTTCCTCACACATCAACGCTTCCACTTTACAAGGTATGAGCTCAGGGCATCAGGTTGCGATGTATTCATCACTTCACTAGTGTAATAACTTGTAAAAACATGTGAGCAAGCTAATGTGTTTTTTTGTTCTGGTAGATGGGGCCCTTTTGTTATGAATTAAAGGGTCCATCATTTTAATTATACAACCTTACATTCACATAACATTATTGATGTTTTGTTTTCTTTGCAGTATGCAGCAAGGAAAAATGTTTTTCTTCATTGGTGTCATCATGATGTTGATACAAGGGGGATATTCTCGCAGAATCCAACCTGGCCAACACATCCAGGCTGTTCGCAGGGTAGGGGAAACCTGTTGAACAAAGACCTCAGTGAAACAGCCCTCTGAAGGGTCAGCTGGACATCTGTATTCAAGGGGTTTGGTTTTTCATGTCCTTCAGGCAATACTGGCGCTGATTCCGGCGTTTGTTTTGGTTGGACTAGCAAGGAATTGGGTCGTGCTTTATCTGGGCCTGGCGTTATATGCTTTTGGTAAGTCCTACCATTTCTATCTGACAAAGTACCTCAAACTCAAGGCACTGCTCTAAACGGCAAGTCAAAGAATCTAATCACGCTAATTAAAAGTAAGTCACCGATGGTTCTCACCGAAGGGACCTGTCACTTATGGAACCTTCCAGAACAATGCGTTTTGTGTTCCAGCTGCAGCGGTCGTGGTTCCCTGCCTGTCCACGCTGGTTTCGGACCATGGTAATGCTCTCGCCGATTAACATCGAGATGTGATGACATTCACTCAGCTCTCTGTTTACACACATTGCTGTAAGGCAAAACATAGCTGCAGCAAAGATCTGTTTTGGAGCAACACAAAGTGTTTGTTATTAAAGAAACAAAAACAACATTTACACATGCGAAAAGGTCTGTTTAATGTTTAAGTTAAGTTTTTTTCATGCAGGAAGTAGACTTTTGATATTTGAGTGACGCAATGCCGCTGGTTATTAACTATTAAGCTTCTGTTGGTGTAGGGTCAGCTGGTCAGAAAGGCACGGTGATGGGCATTTTGAGGAGTCTAGGAGCCCTGGCCAGAGCACTCGGCCCCATCATCACATCAACTGGTAAAGTGTTTTGACTTGTCGTGATGTAATGTTTCAACTTATTCTGCTCATCGCTCCTCTGACCTAACACACAAACTATGCAGTCAATTAACAAAAAGTAGGAGGCTTGAATCGGAAGTGTGTTCCCTTCACCCTGTCTTGTTTTCTTCTCTCTGTTCAGTTTACTGGATAGCTGGAGCAGAGACCTGCTTCATCCTCACGTCAGCCATGTTTGTTGTTCCTCTGATGCTGCTGAGCCTAGCCAGCAGGCTAAAGACGGAGTAAACAGCGAATAACAACTAGTCTGAAAAGGAATCATTCAAGGAATTTTACTGGGAATGAAATGGAAAGCAATTAGCTTTTAGATTTTATATACATCATGAAGTTGTAATGTTTACATCTTCTTGGGAAGCAAGCACTGTTGTATTTTATAATGGGGATGTAATGGGTAGAGCTGAAATGAAAGCAGAAAATGCGAACACTATTTTTATAAATCTCTGCAAGTATTCATCACGTTATTTACACTCTCACAACTTGCCAAGACAGACAACATATATCTCAAACATTGATGTCTGTTTATTTTTATATCACTAAAAGGTTTTGTATTTTAATACAAAGTGTTCCTGTTTACCATATATGTTAACTCTAAGGTACCGTTGTTTGTCAGTTCAATAAAAACGAAAGTTTGTGTGCTCTTCTAAAGCCGTGTATTGCTGTAGACACTTCCTCAGGCCGCCGCATGGGGGCACTATCCCGAATGTCCCACTGCCATTTGCTCCCAGACTGTAAACACAAGCTGCTCGGTGATCACATATTACTGTTCCGCTACTACTAGTAGACTAGTACACCATGTGTCACTAGAAACCGATCCAACAGGTAGATTCACCTGTCCGGCAGAGCAGCGAGCCACGCGGAACACTTGCAATGCTGCTAAGAAGTGCGTGTAAAGAAGTGCCAAGAAAGGAGGAATCAACAGTCTGAAAAAAGCTGAAGATGGACAAGGTAGCTGACTTTCTTGGTGGGTTGCTTCGTGTACAGTTAAAGTAGTCGAGGGTGGCGTCGTGGACATGGATTAGCAAGTCGACCTGGGACCTCAGGTCTTTCCCAGGCGTTGTCGTCTCACGGAGGAACGCGTGGGACGGCATGCTCCGAGGGAGCGTTATTGGAGAGAGGGGCGGGACGTTGTTACATAGGAACAGTTTAGAGAGCTGGAGAGACTTCCGGTGGAGGGGTCTGTTACTCCTTTTCCGTGGCATGTTTTGGATATTGCTTGGTCACATTTTCAGCAATACTCTATATGTATTCTCATGGTCGTCGTCGTTGCTATTCTTTCACATTGTCATTCTCGCTCCGAGGAGCGTTGACTTGCATTCACTGCTCATAGGAAGTAAGAGACCGGAAATGGCGTTGCGGCAGACACGGATAGCGCTATAACTCGGGGTCCTCTCCCAGCCTGTCGGTGACCTATGGAACCAGTAGGCTAATGTTGACAGCTAGCGGCTAGTGTCGACACCACCGACTGTCTCAAATACATGCTAATGTTAGCCAACTTCCCCAGCTTTTGGGCTAATTGAGCTGTACAACGAGCCACGATTTACCTTACCTGAACAATTCGCCCGATTGCGAAATAAATGAAAACTGACCCCAGCCCCTCGTGCTGTCAAAGTAAATATCCAATTTGTTCTAAAGTGTCCGTGTTGTCACTCGGATCAGCAATCCACTCGTCCTCGGAGGTTTACTTCTCTGTTGTACTTCCAGGAGAGTGACAAGTCCCCTCGACCCGTCGTCCCCCCGTCCCGGCGGACCGTGAGAATGGAGTCGTGGGAGAGGATGAGCACCGGGTCCCCCCCCGTCAGCCTCCCGAACCCCTACGCCTCGAACCCAAGGTGCCCTCGGGGTCTTTCTGAAGCCACTGCAGGGATGTCCTGTCAGCCAGTCTGTGTGTTGGTGTGCATCCTGTTGTTGGGTTGTTGTCGTTTTGCACGAAAAGCGTTCCATAAATAATTATACGGGATGTTTGAACCTTTTGTCCCTCTGAAACTCAGGAATAATAATTTTACAAGTCCAAGACGAAAGCCAGCGCCTCCTGATGCAGAGCGGGATCGAAGGGGAGGGGGGGGTCCTAATGGTCCCAGCAACAAGCATAATGACAGACGGAGCACTGAAGCAGGCTCTCGGCTGTACACGGACAAGTCCAGATGGGACCCACAAACAAAGGTTCCTCATATGCTCTTTAAAGATAACGAGAGTTAGAATGGGAATGAAGGGATTGACGTAGATTTCTGTTCCCATGCCCGCAGAAATCGAAGCACATAAGTGACTCCCAGTCTCAGGACAGAACGTTTGGCGAGAGGTCACGGGACGGAGCCAAAAAAGGTAATCAAGACTTTGATTGTTACTATTGTTACTACCTGGAGTTAATTGGCGCTACATCACTGTACTACAATGCTGTACCACAAAAAACGTCACAACATGTCAAGCCTCTGCTCGTGTCTCCTGCTCAGCTCTGAGGGGCCCCCGGTCCGCCCCCAGTGGTGCACGGAGCCCCACAGGGCCACCGCAAGCCGGCCGGGTCAGCTTCCAAGTCAAGATGGCCGACTTCCCTGAGCTGGCTGTCGCAGCGTCGGGGACCTCCGTCGCCCCCGGCCAGACCAGAGCTCCGAGCTGGGGCCCCAAGCCTCAGAGCCAGGGCCCACAAACTCAGGGACCCTTGTCTTCTAACAAGGTCGGGGGTTCCCCTTGATTCACATGAGCGCAACAGCACAACAGCTGATTGGCTGATTGGATGGAATGAGTTTTCTGTGATGAACGAGTAACTCATTTGAATAATTTCACTTGTAGGCGCCGACCATTGCCGAGAGGTCGAGGGAGAGTCCACGCACACGCCTGCACAACCGAGATGTCAAATCTGTGTCATCGTCTCGCTCACCTGGTATGGGGATCGGCCCTGGGTTTACCGCTTTTCTGTTCACCATTAATGCCGTGGCCACAGGTTCCGAAACACAGGCTGAGAGTTAGTGACATGTATGACCTCATCGAAAACATCCCATTGGTGTAGGAGACCTGTCACGGCCAACTCTCTGTATTGCAGAATTGTTTTCGTAGTTCAGTTTTAACTTGAGTAGCGGCGGTCTCAAGTGAACCCCCAAAGTGTGATCCTCCTTTCCATCCATCCTCCTCTGTGTTGTACCCCAGACGGTGAAACGCTGTTTACTGTGGACTCTGGGAAAGCGAAGGTCTCCTCCGCAGGTCTGGAGAGACCCGCTTCTGCCGCCTCCTCGTGGGCCAACGTCGCCTCGCAACCTCCGAGGAAGCCGGCCCCCGACCTCAGCGCCCAGGTGCCTACCTTGACTTTGTGTTAACCTCGTAACGTGCAGGGGACTCTGGGTGGGGCGTACCCCTCGGTGTCTGTTTCAGCGTGGCCACCGGGTCACACGTAAACGGTTACTCTACCGACGTTCACCGAAGTTCATTTGTGTTGTAATCCAACACATCAAACCTTGAATTGCTATTTGAACGCGTCGCGTTTTGCCGCAATCCCACTTCCTGTAAACATTCCGTTCCCGCTTCCTGTCCGATCGGCGCACAGGAGGACGCGGCCGCCGCGGAGCTGGAAGACAAGAAGAAGCAGCGAAAGCGGAAGAAGAAGAAGGCACGCGGCTCAGAGGACGAGCCCGAAGACCCCCAGGTTCTCCAGGAGCCGCCCAAGTTCGAGGTGCGAGCGTGTTACAGGAGCCGTGGCGGTGGTCTCGGTGACCCGGTGCTCTGCCGGCAGCCCGCCGCCGTGGGAGCGGTGGGGCGGGGAGACGGAACCGTTGATTTTCTCTCTTTGTTTCTGAAGGACGAAGACGAGTTTCCAGATTTGGGCCGCGCCTCCGTGGGACCCTCCAGATTGACTTCCAGCAGCACCACAGCACAACTATGCAATGAGGTTTCTGTCCCATGTCGTTGTCACTGATGCGACTGATGACCTTTGACCGGGGAAACAGATTGCGGTGCCAACATCAGCACCACATCGGCCAGTGGTTGAATAATGAATTCGTTCATCATTTGATGATTATGATACATTTGTTTTGTGTTGTATTTTGCTCAGGAATGCCCGAAGGATGTTTTTCGACCGCAGCTGAGTGAGCAACGCAAAGACAACACGCCCGCAGGGAAAACTGTGCCGATAGAACCCACCAAGAAAGGACAGGTTTGTGTTTGTCCTCTGCGTGGAGACATGTTGTCACTCCCATCTGGTTGTTATGATAGTGCTCAAAGTATAGATTGGTCATTGTTTATGAAAATACTTCTACAAATACTACAAAAAAACACTAGGTCCTGCAGTGGGCATATTGTTACTGGAGTCGATTAAATGTAGGAAGGACTAGGTGTTCCTCACGTTCTCAGTGGTAGACTCGTACACTCACACACTTCCTCTGGTTCCTCCAGAAAGGTGAGAAGGCCACTGGCAAGAAGAGTAAGGTTCCTCTCCAGCTGGACATTGGCACCATGTTGGAGGTGCTGGAGAAGAAGCACCAGTCTCAGAAGTCCAAACATGACGCCAAGCCTCTCATTCTGTCAGGTAACAACAGGACCGTCAGGATGGTGTCTAGTCCCAAGGTCCACCCTTTAAACTTGACTCTAAGCCGAAGGGTTCCAAGTTCCTGCTCCTTAATGACCTGTGTCTGTACTGTCTCAGCCCTACCTGCTCATTATTGTCATGTATCTGTACGGCCTACCTCCAAGAGGCAAGAAACCAACTAAACCCACTGCACTGCATAGTTCACAGAGTTCACCTGAACCCTGCATAACATCCATCCTCTTAAAAAAAAAAAAAAAAAAAAAAAATGTTGTACGTCTTGGCACTTTAATCGCTCTTTGTAACTTGCCACGTAGTCAGAGATGTTGTATACTAGCAATGGTTAACCTAGCAATTGAAATGCTTGAAACTTGTTCTGGTGACTTTCTTACTGTATTAGCAGCAATGAAATGTTTCACCTTCTTACGACCATCGTACTCTTTGTAAGTTGCTTTGGATAAAAGCGTCTGCTAAATGCCCTAAATGTAAATGTTTGTTAGTGGGAGGAGCACTGCCCGTGGGCCTCAAGCAGCCCGGGGTCCAGAAGAAGGGGGCTTGGCAGCAGGATAAGATAGCCCACAACCCTCTGGACTCCACCAGCCCCATGGTGAAGAAGGGCAAGCAGAGGGAGGTTCCCAAAGCCAAGAAACCCACTCAGCTGAAGAGGGTGAGTCTGACTGACTGAAGGATGCCACAGGCTGCAGAGAGGCCCATCCTTCACACCAGTTGACCAGGATGAACCATCGCTTCATCTCTTGCATGGGGTTCATTTCAAGGAGTCTTGTTTTCTAAATCACATTTTCTTTTAACAGCTCCCAATTGTTCACCATTGTTTTATTCATGCAGGACACAGACTTGTGGTCATACCTAAATCACAACACCGGCCAGGAATTGACTAACTTCTTTTAAACAACTTATTCAGTGGTTCATTAGCTTTTAATAAGTTGAATAGCTTTAACAGACTGGAGTTCTAAATAACCTATTAAATGTTCCGTTAGGTAGAAATGGGTTGAACAGAACCTGGAGTTTGAAACAAGTTATTGACCGGTTCACTGAATAGCTTTGCTAAGACTTTTCGCTGTTTTCTCATGGGTCGGTTCCTTCCAAAACCTCAGGTGATTCTGAAGGAGCGCGAGGAGAGGAAGCAGACACGTCTGCTCCAGGAGAGAGGCCTGGACCCCCAGCAGGAGTCCAGGCCAGAGGAACCCCCCGCAGGACAGCACGATGAGACTGGCGCCACCGGTCAGTGCTTCCAGCCGCCCCGCGGTCCTTTGGTTCTTTGTAACCAGTTGATCAGGAATTATCAGTTCATTATTTCCTTCCTCGTTTACAATGATGCCACGATAACGGCACGGAGAGAACAAAAACCAGAAGAACAAGAATCTGCTTGAGGTAGCACGTTTGTTATTCTGTTATCTTACTTGTTCTCCAAGTCTCTAACCCCGCTAACCCTACACACTGACATTAGCCCACAGCTCGTTCTGCTTTCTGTGTGTGTTACGGACATACTCAGCCATCCTCTCAGTTGGCAGGAAATGTTCAAGTCAATTCTTAAACACAAAGGCAGACGGGTGACAGAGAGTGCATCTTACCGCCTGTAATGTAATGTTTTGGCCACCTTAATGTCAGTAAAGTGAGGGCAGTGAGGGCCAAAGAAAACATAGGAGGAACATTTTGTTACAGTTTTTCCAGTTCACTTTCGCAGGTAAAGTGAGTTCACAGAATAGCAGCTATGAGAGAAATATGTCGGGCATCTCGAGCTTCACAGCCCATCGACCGTGTTGGTCATGGATGACCTGTTGAAGGGCACCGTGTCTCTACGTTTTCAGACAATATCATCAGTCCCTCTCTTCCTGAGGAGGACCAGCCAGCCGTGGGCGAGAGACAACTAGTGGACATGGAAGCTGATGGAGGGAGAGAGGAGCAGGAGGAGGAGGAGCAGGAGGAGGAGGAGCAGCAGGAGGAGGAGAAGCAGCAGGAGGAGGAACAGGAGGAGCAACCAGAGGAGCAGCACACCGTGGAGCCTCTGTCACAGCCCATCCCCAACAACCGACCCAAAATCCACAGCAGGAAGTTCAGAGAGTAAGAACCAGCTCTCCCACTGAGCGTTTTACTTTACGTTCCGCGTTCCTCGTCTTAGGACGGTGACCTATACCATGGGAAGGTGGTTACGGCAGTTCAACAGAACAAGCCAGTATCTGGCTCTGAGGGGCATTGGTTTGTGTTTCTCCAGGTTTTAAAGTAAATGTTAAGGACTTGCTAAATCATCACACTGTGTCACCCCATCCAGCCAAATGAGAAATTTAAATATGATGTAATCTGGAGAATTTCTCGAGGTTCTCAACCGACTGTTTGTACTTAACGTGCGTGCCTGTCTGTCTGTCTGCCTGCCCTCCAGTTACTGCAGTCAGGTTCTGAGTAAGGACGTGGACGAGTGCGTGAGCGCCCTGCTGCGGGAGCTGGTGCGCTTCCAGGACCGGCTGTACCAGAAGGACCCCATGAAGGCGCGCATGAAGAAGCGGCTGGTCATGGGCCTGCGCGAGGTCCTCAAGCACCTGCGGCTCGGCAAGGTCAAGTGTGTCGTCATCTCGCCCAACTGCGAGCGCAGCCAGTCCAAAGGTACGCACCGGGCCTGCTGCGGGGTCCCCCGGGGCTTGGCATGGAGGAAACCCTGGTGGTGGATTCCGGTGTCTGAGGCCCGGGCTCCCAGTGGTCACTAAAGAGCCCCAGGGAAAGGGGGGGGGGGGAGGAGGGGGGGGTGAACCAAA
>OMKI01012625.1:37543-55553 GCA_900302315.1 Phycis blennoides | reverse complement strand
GTGTGTGTGTGTGTGTGTGTGTGTGTGTGTGTGTGTGTGTGTGTGTGTGTGTGTGTGTGTGTGTGTGTGTGTGCATGTGCTATTCTCAACAACCCCCGACCGCTACCTGTTTCCTTCAACTGAGCATTTCTCAGGTATGTGCAAATTTTATGAGCTTCAAGTAAGACCTTCAAGCAGGTCTAAGTACCATTTTAAGACAAACTAGTAAACTCTGCTGCCCATCTTTATTACCACTAAAGCGTGACCCATTAATAACATTAGACACACTTCTAGTATCCAGTAGGAATTAATGCAAACACGTGTCGGCATTAATAGGTATTTGGACGAATTATTGCTGAAATTTTTTTTCTTAAAAA
This sequence comes from Phycis blennoides, assembly GCA_900302315.1. NCBI lineage: Eukaryota > Metazoa > Chordata > Actinopteri > Gadiformes > Phycidae > Phycis > Phycis blennoides. The sequence goes on along the minus strand of OMKI01012625.1, from coordinate 55,197 downwards.
CATTAACTTTTTTTAAGGTTTAAGCTGTCTTCCTCACATGTGGCCAGTGTATGGCCACTTAATCAGGCTACCTTTACTTTCAAAGCATTACATTTTCAGAACAAATCCTGACACAAACTACAATTCACTAATGTGCCACACTACATATTTTGCTCCGGTTATTAATCAGTACCTAGCTTTAAGTATCCGCGGGTCTCTGCATATAGGCCTATAACCAGCATTCATGGATACGAACTTTGTGTTTCAAAAGAAAAGTATTCAAAGTACTGAAACGTTGAAGTATTCAAATTCACATGGGAATCTCCACAAACACATCATTAACAGATCGGAATGCAATGAAGACCAGAGTAAAAAGTTCAAACTTCTTTTGTTCCAAAGTGACACAGCGAGAAGCATGGTGGGGGGTGGGGGTGAGGGTGGGGGTGGGGTGGGGGGGGAGGGAGAGATGACCCCTGGGAAGAGGAATCCTTAAAGACCAACCAGCCTGAAGCTTTTCTACTCTCCCTGCAGAAGAATAGACCAACTCTCACACACACACACACACACACACACACACACACACGCATGCTCACACACATGCACGCGCACGTGCACAAACATACCCACACACACACACACACACACACACACACACACACACACACACGTGCACGGGCTCACACACCACTGGAGGAAAAAGCATTCCAAAAGAACAATTGCTACTGATCAGGGTGCAATAACATGAAAGCCTGGGCCTGTGAATAGGGGTCAGCTGCTTCTTAGCATCGGAGAACCAGTAGCCTGGACAGCTCCTAACCTTTCAGGCCTGCCGCTCCTGTTCATTAACACATCAATGGGCATGGGCTCCCTCCAAATAGCATCTTCTTTTGGCCTCTAAGATTTGAAGACTTCATCCCCCATCTCCTAACTGCGACCACTAATCAACCCTGAATAGCCTATTTTCTGCTTGCAATTGCGCAAATTAAAAGAAACCAAAAATGTCACCGAATCCGTGTGTATGTGTGTGTGTGAGTGTGAGACCCACTTAACTCACACACAAGCAAATGAGCCAACATTGCTCTGGGCTCCCAGTCCCAACTGGGGATCCCAAAGACTCCTAAAGCTAAAGTGTGCTGAACTCCACGACGCGCCACATCAGAGTACAGCGGACGCCCCCCCATCAGAGTACCGCAGCGTCGACACTCACTTGCGATTGTGAGACGGGCCTTCTGGCTCAGGATCGCCCCGTACTTGTTCCGGGCCAGGCACTGATAGAACCCCTCGTTTGATTTGTCTCCTCTTCTGCTCTCCGCCTCCGACATGTAAAGCGAGCCGTTGGGGAGCCGCCGCAGCCGGTCGCTGTCCGCCAGCGTCACTCCGTTCCTGAGCCACCTGACCTCGATGGGGGCTTCGCCGCGAGCCTGACAGTCCAGGACCACCGCGTCCCTGCGGATGACTGTGACATCGCTGGGCTCCCTGGTGAAAAACAGCTCACTGAAACACAGCGCACCTGTGGGGAGAGAGACAGAGAGAGAGAGAGAGAGAGAGAGAGAGAGAGAGAGAGAGAGAGAGAGAGAGAGAGAGAGAGAGAGAGAGAACCAGGTCACTGACTGTCAAGTCGGTAGAGAGAGCTGAAGGTCCCAGGAATCAGAGCAGGTCAATCAGATGAATGGCCACCACATCGCTGGCTAGTAGAACAGATTTCACTTGATTTAATTTCTACTGAGACAGAAGCTGCAAGTCCAATGATAATGACACAAGCCAAAACAAATCAAGCCCTGGCTAACCTACCTATATTAGGACAATGATACAAAAATGTGTCACATACACCATTTAACTTTGAAAAACGTAATTATACTAGACAGTATATGTAGACCCATATTTGACTCCATACATGACTCCATATACTGACTCCTCACCTCATGAGGACCTGAACCCCCCACACTAAGGTCATCATAAGTTACCATTCATTAACGCAGGGCAAACCGAGTCAGTCTACAGACCACACCACAGTATTAACATTAGTAAGACAGGACGATATGGTAGAATTACTGAAAGCAATGTAACTTAAAACAAGTTAAGAAAAGGCGATTCATTTGGACCCAGCGCATGTAAGTGAGTTCCCGTCTAGTGGGGAGCAGGGTGCAGGGCATGAACAATAGTGTGTTTAAGTTATACATCATGGATACATGTTCTCCCTGTAGAAAGTGAGCCTTTAGTTTTAGGCGGAGGGTGATGTGGTCCCTTGCTCGCCACGGATAGGTAGTTATTTTCTTTTTTTTTATCCGGAAGAAAGATAAAAGATAAAAATGTAACCTTACCTGAGATCTGAAGATAAACCGAGAAAAGCAACAAACGGTCGTATAGTTTCCCTTTGACAGGCGCCATTTAGGAGAATTGTCCTCGCATGCTAAGCGCGTCCAGTCCTCTCCTCCAGACGAACCGCGTGTTCATCCACAACACGACCGAGGCGCGTATGACCCGGAGGAGCGACTCCTCCTGTAGAGATGAACACACTGGAGCTCAGGCAGGAGCGACTCCTCCTGTAGAGATGATCACACTGGACCTCCGACAGGAGCGCGGCTCGGAGAGGCTCATTCAGCGCCCCCTAGCGGCAGTGATGGGAACTCGCAATACACTCTACATGTGCCATTCAGTGACAGTATTATGCGCTGATAGTTAAAATTGCCATTCACACACACACACACACACACACACACACACACACACACACACACACACACACACACACACACACACACATTCTTGTTGTTACTTACTTGAAAGACAAACTCCTACAAACCTGCAATATAACAAATGATAGTCCTCAGACATCAAACTATCACCTGACGTCCAATCGTATTAAAATGACATGACTGTAATGAGTGTCAATAATCTGTTGAAGGAGTAGTTCTGTGCAGGACCAACAATAGGAGAGAGAGGACAGTCAACAGTTAATCTGGCAGTTTTTCAATTCAAGTTAAATTGTATTTGGTGAAGTTAATCAAAGGGATTCCAGTGTACGTGGGACAACTCAATACAGCTCAATACAGCATTGTTACCCTGGACCATTACAACAAACTCTGTATATATAAGAAGAGGGCTGGGAGACCCAATACATCTGACTGTATCGATACAGTGGCTCTACAAATATAGAACCATTGATACTGTACTGATTGAGGCTAAATAATATAATCTATGAAGGGTGTGGCGTTGTGTGAGTATAGTTGAGGTATAAAAAAAGGTATTATTATCCACTTGGGGCAGAGGAGTCCTTCGAGTCTGTAAGATGCTGTATTATTCCCCTCACAGCATCCTACGCATTCACCAAAAACTGTGATTAACAAAGTGAAGTGAAGACACAGACAAAACCAGTGAGGCTTCCCTGTTTAAGCCCCGACTACAATCTACTTGAGCTTTCCAGCACACCTCAGAGATAGTTTGATCCTCCAACCGGCAATGTATTACCTTTAAACTTTCTCAACAGCTGGTGTGCTGGTAATCAGCTACTCTGCATATGTATACTCATCCATGGCAGTGGCAGAAGAGTGCGGATGTGCGGTCAGTCACTGTGACCGGTCAGTAACGATCAGGGGCCACAACCCCTGTATGGAGATGAGAGTCGTGTGCTTAAAACTGGCCCTCGCAATTACAAGCAAGCATTGATGGGAGTGGGACAGCTGCTGTGTAAATGCAGATATTGATCCGGTGTCCATCTTGTTTTACAGGGAGAGTCTGACCCCCCCGCCTCCCGTCGGACCCTCATTCAGCTGCAGGGCCGCGGCCCAGCTGGGAGACCCCCCCGGTCCCACGATCTTGAGGATGGTCAAGAGTAAGGGGGGGGGGGATGATCATAACTAGTTCATGCAAAAACCTCCTTCAGTTGGTTCACTGCTGTTGAGGTTTTAGTAAAAACATATACATTAGAAACTTATTTTGGAAATGAAGTAATCAACCAGTAGGTCCCTTAAGGGTTAAAAGCTCTCACTGACTTAGCCTCGTTAGACAATTTGTGTCCATTTAAGTCATTAATCATGATGATCATCATCATTTATGTTGAAATGGAAAGACACAGGATGCAATGTAATCGTAATTAGGGTCTACAAAACGTCCCGGCCATAAATCCTCCCACTGTAAAGTGCTCCTCAGCGTTTGTCCCGGTTCTATTTACAGTGGAATAACCACGGGTCCCGGGGCCCCGTGTGATGCGGGCTGCGTAACATGAGAGAGTGAACGCTGGTGGGCGGGGCTTATTAATGGTCCCCTCTCTCCGGCGCTGCAGCCCAGCTCTCAGGGATCGTTAATCAGGAATTCACTTTTGGCACCTGTCAATACGGCCCAGTTCGCAGGGGGAGGGACGATCGGACCGCAGATGAACGGAGGTCAAGCTCCGAGGTCGGATCAATGAGGTAAAAGTCATTATCAGGTTATGAATGTTGGGACGGCGGTGGGAGAGCAGGGGGCCGTGTCAGGGCCCTGCTGCTGTCGGGGGCAGGGGTCTGCGTTTTTTCCGGGAGTCACACACATGCCCATCCCCGCTGACCTCGGCAACGTCCAAAAGGCTGGCCTGACCTTTTCACCGACCCCTGTGGAAGGGTCAGTCTTTAGCTGGCACGGTGGGGGATGCATGCATGCAAATGGACCCACCAGAGTTGTCCCTGTTGGGCTCCAGCTCAGAGCACAATATGGCCAACCTCTTTCAAAGAAGTCTCAGAATACAAAGGCCGGTACGAATATACACAGAACACTCTCAGCATGGATGTTTGAGTTTCGGCATTGAGTTTCCAAGCAGCGTCTTACAAATCTAAGTTAGTTAAAAACCCAACAATTATTATTATGCCTTCTATTGGTTGTGATACGATGTTACCATAATTAATTAGCTAAAGGCTCTGTCTAGGGGTTGCATTTTGTAATAACTTTTGTAACAGTAAGTTCAGTAAGTGAAAAAAAAAAAGGTTGTTTTTTTGCAATAATGACTTGATGCTGAACTGTTGGAATGCCATTGGATTTGCTGCTGTAATAATTTGACGCGCAGTTCTATCAAAACACGTCGCTCCACGTGAACGCCCCCTGGGGGGACATGGTGGTATTACATCCATTTGTGTAAAATCTGGTCATCAATCAAATGAGATACCATCTAGTGTAATAAAGAGGTCCTATGTAATAGATAACGCAACTTAATCTCAGACGTGGAACAAGACTTTTAGGTTCCATTCTTTTATTTATTTGAAGAATGCATGTTGGCTTAAATTGAAAAAGCATAAGTAGCTAAATCATAAATAACATGTTGATCCATTAACATTGTTTTTCCTGGCCATCAATTCTTAATTGTCAAATCAGATCTTAAACCGTTCAGCCATTAGGAGGTTAAAGACACCTCAAAGGTTGGGCAATGTAATCACGATACATAAAAAAAAATAAAGGCCTCATTAACGTTTAAAATACAGATAGAAGAAATGACATTCATGTACAGAAATGTTTGTAACATGTAAATGTATCAACACATTTCACTTGCATGTTTTTGTTTGACTGTTACAACCGGGCTGTAGTGGATACATTGGCAACGGTTCAGAGAATAAGACTTAACTATATATAAAGAGTGTGCTTTACTTCATAAAAGCACAAGTATAAAACTGCATTATTACAGACAAGTACAAGCCCATAATATTGTCCTTCATTAACAACCTGTAAACAGAGTAGGTGGTGTAAACAACAACAACAACTAAATAGACCGTACAAACCAAATACACCTGCCCATAATCGAATGCCATACAAAAGTGTGTACGACAACAACCCAGCAGTGAAAATCAGACGCCCATTGGCAAAGGGGGATATAAATACTTAGTTACCATATAAGCGACTTGTCTTAACTGTATATTAACTGTATGTTAGAGTAAACCGTCTGCATAATGACTTCCTTTAGAATACGTAGTTGTGAATATATCGTCAATTACTTAGACTGCGTACTAGATGCATCCTATCTATTTACTCATGATTTGTTGCATGGATTTAGATGAAAAGATAAATGTGAAGTTACAGCCATCGATTGTATTGTTGCGTCATTTGATATGAAATAGTTGAATGAGCGAATTGAGCGAGAAATAAAATGACCCCGTTTTCAATGTTGGTGTCTGAGAACTATGAGGCTGCACGGTGGACGACTTCTGCAGCCTGAACAAACGTTGTGTTGTTAAGAGAGGACCTTTCGGATTCTCAGATATGGGAACGAAATGTGTTCTCTGCATTTCACCCATCCTATGGTACATAGGAGCAGTGGGCTGCTATGTTCAGCGCCCGGGGAGCAAGTAGGGGTTCAGCGTCTTGCTCAAGGACACTTCGACATGCAGACAGTTAGGACAGACAGGAAGTGAGGATCGCGGGGATCGAACCGCCGACCCTGCGGTTAGTTGTCGACCTGCTCTGTCCACCAGGTCTACCCACTGCATTTACTGCCGCCCTACTACATCTGAGTTAATGCAACTGCGAATGAAATGAAATAGTGAAGGTAGCAAATGTTTTTTGCAAGTCGTGCAGCGCACTTAGATGACGGGTATTTTGGGTGATTACTTGTCTTCTATTCAAGTTAACTGGAATGTTGTGTTAATGTAAATGAATATGAAAAAACCTAAAAGAAAGCAAAAAACTTGTTGTGAGAAAATTGCTGTTAAGTGCACCGAATGCAATTTGGAGATAAGAAAGTGATTTCTCCGCGACCCCACACAATGTTTACACCACACTAATACTACAAGTTCTTAGTATTCCGTAGTGCAGGTATTGTGAAAGTATCCAATCTAAGGTTTATTTTTCAAGAATGAAAAAGACCAATTACTCACAACTCACTGAAGGCTCAGAAATGGGAAAAGCCCAACTTAGCAAGTTAGCCTGAATAGAAAAATAACATTTCGTATTAAGTTTTAAAATTCTGCCAAATGTCTTGATATTTACACAAATAAATGTCTATACTTATATACCTATTTATATATATATACTTTTTTTTTTTAAATGTCTTTCAGCAAAATGTGCAACAAAAAAAAAATGTTTTTGATGGATACGTTTTTTTTTTGTTTTTTTTTACACATCATCATATAGCAGATAATAAAAAAAAAAAAAACCCATTTGTAAACTTGAGTAAAAGAGAAGTGGTATATAATAAATGGCTCGTCTCTCTCGGCCCCCGCACCGCCGCCACAGAGAGGAGCCGGACCCCCCGGAGGGAAGGCAGCTGTGAGTGTCCTTCATCCATCACGTCGCTATAAGGCCAAATGACGCTGGTTTCCTCCCTCGGCGTCTTTGCGGTCACCTCCTCGCTCGGAGCGCCGCCGCCTCCCTAGTCCACCCCGTCGAAGCCCTGTGCGTTCTCGATGGCGATGTGGAGCTTCTCCCTCAGCTCCTCGAACGACTCGTAGGGAGGCAGGTCCAGCCGGTTGAAGCTTTGGGGGGGGGGACACATAAAGACACAGTCAGGGCCGCGTGGCCACGGAGGGGCCGGTGCTCAGACACTCGTCTGTGACGGTGCGCGTGCGGTGCTCACCACGTGTGGGCTCGGGGGAGTTTGTCTTGAGTCCCCCACTGTTCGATGGTGAAGAGCTGGGGTCCGTTAGAGCCTGACAGAGCACAGCAGCGGGTCGGTTGAGGATGAGGATGAGAAACATACCGCATGGCCAACAGTTTGAAGTTTAAACTATTGAGTGGATCCGTGCAAGATTCACGAGTGAAAGCAAGAAATATTCACAGATAAACTTGTCTTGATAAACTTGGGATTCACAGGTGATATTCGTCCATATGGTTTCAAAATAGACTCACCATAGAGCTCAGCAAAGCCATTCATAGGGACCCTGGAGGTTCCCGTCACAAACTGTAATAGTCTGATTCGCTTCTCGGCATCCATCAGCAACACGGTCTACAAGCAAAAGAAACCCAACACACACAGTATAAACAAGGGAAAAGACACGTGGAGATTGTGCTCTGGATGGGTTGTGTGATGATGCTGATGATGGTTCTGTTGTAGGCCAGGGCGTGTTACCTTCCAGAACCACTGGATGACAGGCTGGCTGGGACAGTAGCCGTTCTTATACTTGGTGTTGGCTCTCCAGTCGTTGACGTCCACATCTCCAAGCCCACACATCAGCAGCTGGAGGACAGCAAAAGACACGCATTAACCACGACACCTCCCTCTGAACCCAGAGACCACCGTGAGACCACCGGGGCCAACACTCACCTCCAGCTCGTTCTCGTCGAAGATCTTGACCAGATCTTGAGGGATCAACTCATAGAATCCCTGGGGGCGAACAAGAGGAACATAACAAGACGTGTTCATGAGCCATTGATTACTTCTTAGACCGAAAACTAAGGATGAAGAAGGTGACTCACATCTTTAAATGCGGTCATCTGCATCTGGATCCTGTTCACAAAGCGCCACTGCATCACCAGACTGGGAAAACAAACCGGAACACATCAGCCCTGGGGTTTGTTCTCACATCAGATGTCTCCCCTCAGACACTCGTTTCAAAGTTATTGCCTCCCTTGACTCGTGACTCGTGCCGTTACAATGCTGCTGCCGTCACAGTAAGGTGTTGCTGTTGTGCTCCTTACTGAATGTATTCCTTCTTGTTGTCGTTGGTGACCACGATGTCCACCCCGCCAGGCTTCAGGTCGTGCTGATGAGTCTGCAGGAGGAACGGAGCCATAGGGCCGCATGACTGACCAGAAAACACCGCGCGCTCACAGCTGAAAACCACACCTTCTGCACACCTCGACTAATCTCCCTGAAGTGAATGCTATCTAATCTAATCACAGGAGTGACTGAAAACAACTCATGTGCACACCATTATACATTATATTGTCATTATGTTTAGTTTCATATCATATTATTACAAACATGGGGTTTTTTTTCAAAACCTGGGAATTGTTTATATATGCAATATGGACATATAACATTAGAACTGGCCACAATCGAAGGACCCTTTAACACGTCAAAACAAGGTAAAAAGAAGTAACAAGGACAGACCTGTCCAAACAGCTCTTCATCGATGGTGAACCTCAAGTCCAAGTCCATAGGATCATTCTCCAAAATCCACTTGAGGGAGTTGAAGTACTCACTGTCCTGGAAAGACCGCAGTATGGAAACAGTGTTAATCAATAACGAGTAGCTTTAGATGTCCAGGGTCACTACGTGGTAACCAGAGAACTCATGACACTGTTGTCGTGGCCGGGCACTTACCACAGACTCCATGTCATGGAGAGTGATGGGCTTCTGCAGCATCATCTTGTAGAACGGTCGGATGAAGAACGCTTTGAAAGAGACGAGACACACAATGTGAATCAGCTGTGGTGTACGTACACTGGCCACTCCGCCCGAGGCCTGGCGTGGTCGGAGGAACGCGAGGGCGACGGGAGGAAACGACGGGTTTGATCTGGAGACTGCTGCCGAATTATACAACGCGAGGCATTGACATTCGATTAGAGACAATTAGTGCTAACTCAATAAGAGCCTCTTCCTCTGGCTGCCAAGATGGAAGAAAAGGAACACTTTAAAACCGAGTCTAGCTTTAAACCAACTACCACAACGAATGTAAAAACAACTAAAATCTGAAAGATTATTGTTATAGTAGTTTAAGACGAGCAAGTGTATTGAGGAGAGTGAGTCTGGTAGTAGTTTGATAAGGAGAGTAAGTCTGGTAGTAGTTTGATAAGAAGAGTGAGTCTGGTAGTAGTTTGATAAGGAGAGTGAGTCTGGTAGTAGTTTGATAAGGAGAGTGAGTCTGGTAGTAGTTTGATAAGGAGAGTGAGTCTGGTAGTAGTTTGATAAGGAGAGTGAGTCTCGAGGTAGTTTGATAAGGAGAGTGTGTGTAGTGAGTCTCGAGGTAGTTTGATCAGGAGAGTGAGCAGTGAGCAGTGAGCAGTGAGCAGTGGGTCTCACACCTACCATCCAGAAGCTTGCCGTGGTACACCGCCATGCCAGCCACACGCCCAATGAACTTAAAGTAGGACAGGTGGTCCTCGTTACATAAGCCCGAGTTAGGGTTAACCTGCAGTGTGTAGTTATCCCTGGAAGACAGATCAGGTTTAAATGAGGTACTCAATGTTTGCTTGAGTACTAGAACACAGCGTGTCCGACTGTATCGCGTGTCAGGGAGCTGGCAGGCTAATCTAGAGTAATAAAATAATGACTTGATTTCCCTTTCTGAGGACTGAGGAAATAAGATCTTTGTTATTACTGTGGATAACGTTGTATCCCACACAAGTGTAACATGTGCGGGACACACTTGGTTTCTCACAGAATTGAGTTTGTCATCCTGAGGACTAGACGGCAATCATATACAAATTATGAAACAACATAAAGCTCCAGCTCCAGATCCCGACACGCTAACGGAAAAAAGGGGAAAAGGACTCGACATGATTCAACTCACGTGGCGGAATACTCAAACAGCCCATAATACGGGTTGAACATTTCCTTGGAGATCAGGAAGAACCACTCCCGGGCCACGCCTCCATAATCCAGACCCTTCTCGCCCTCAAACTCCACCCACAGCCGGGCCTTCAGGAAGTCGGCCCTCTTCACCGACAGGATGCGGCGGTACGAGTCCTCCAGCACGGCACTGCGCCGCAGCTTCATCTCGAAGCGGTTGGGGATGTCGGCCTGCGGGGACACAGTGGCGAGGCGTCAGCTCCGGGGAGGTCGGGAGAGCGGCGAGACCAGCAGGCGTGTGGAGGGGAACACTGGGCTTACCGGTTTCTTCAGCTTTTTGCGGAAGTACTCGTACTTCTGCTTGTAATCCCTGGAGTAAGGCACGGCCTGCGGGGGGGCGGGAACACGGGCTCTCGTTACCGGACGTCGATCACACCTTCCTGACCGGCTGCCTTGGATCAATACTGTTTATTTATAGATACCGGAGGGATGTTTCTCCGAGGTCATCCATACTTACTGGTCCCGTTATGGCGGAGCTCTGTAACCTGGGGTCGTCCCATTGTGTGGTCCTTGTGTCTGGAAAAGCCAACATTATGTCTTTACTCACAATGTCCACACTAACTGTAATTAATGAATCCCAAAGGAATATTTAAATTTATTAATCACATTTAATCTATACTAATTTATTTATTTCAGTTGGGGCAGATGTCTTACTGTGATCAATGTAGAATATTCTCCCATCGCTATGGACCCTCTCTTCCCAACCAGGCTGGAAAAAAATGAAAATCACAATTGTATCACATGTATCATACGTGTTGGAACTATATACGTCAATCAAATCATGTGATCCCTTTTTGGGCCCTGGGATCCATAGTTCCCAAAATATGACGTCCCAAGTGATTTCTCCTTAGGAAACATGATCTAGAACAGACAGACCGGCATGGGGCCCAGATCCGCTGGATCAAGTGAAGCTCTCCTCCTCATCTGCACAGGAATCTTAAGCCGAGGATCCTCCTGCACGAAACACACGGTGACACCCGTCAATCAAACAGGAAGTGGCTGTGTGGACGGCCTGGTGAGTGAGATATTGCCTGGCCTGACCTCGCCAGGCTAAGATGGCACTATGTCTGTCTCCTCACAGCTACAACGGCACCAGACAGCCCCATCAAAGGAGCTCATAGGTGGACCGTAGGCTAATTTTCTATTTTAAACAAAGTTCATATTACAAAGACCAGAACATAATTTTAAACCGTCTCATGTGTATTTGTATAGCGCAATAACACATGACTCTAAAAACTAAAGCTTCATAGTTTTATAATAAAATCTGAGGTTGTTTTTGTTGAATTTGTGTTGATGATAGTTTTAAGAGAGTCAATGTTATACTCTCTCACCCAGGTCGTAGTCTTAGTGTTGAGTGTAGTTTCATCATAATGTTATACTCTCTCACCCAGGTCGTAGTCTTAGTGTTGAGTATAGTTTCATCCTAATGTTATACTCTCTCACCCAGGACGTAGTCTTAGTGTTGAGTATAGTTTCATCCTAATGTTATACTCTCTCACCCAGGACGTAGTCTTAGTGTTGAGTATAGTTTCATCCTAATGTTATACTCTCTCACCCAGGACGTAGTCTTAGTGTTGTGGTCGATGAAGAAGGGTCTTCCGTTGGGGGCGCTTCGGACCTCCCAGCCAGCAGGCATGAAGCCACACTTCATGGGTCTCTCTGGCCCTGGTGAGTTGAGGGGGGAGCCCTCTGGGGCCATGGGGGGCTGCCCTGCCGAGGAGCTCTGGGGCAAGGCATTCTGCGCCGCTGCCTCAGATGTCACCTGGAAATTATTGACCAAACAAGAGGAACTATTATCACCAAAGAGAATGAAAAATAAATCTTTTGAGGAATAAAAAAAGCCAAAAGTTGAGGGCCGGAGCCGGAGCGCGCCGCCCACCTGCACCAGCGGCCGGGTCCAGGTGGTGACTCTGCTCAGGTGGTTGACAAAGTAACGCCGGCCCCTGTTGTCCTGCTTCTCCTCCCATCCCGTCGGCAGCCCGGGGAAGCTGGGCAGCAGCTGTGGGGCAGCGACGCCAGGGTTCAAAATCCCCTCACACTACTGAAGTCACCGCGGAGTTCACCGGCTCGGACGAGGATGAGACCCCGATCGCAGGCACACCCAACACAAATGCATTAAGACACAAAGTACGAAGCCCAACAGGACAGGCGGGAGGCCAGGACTGGACGGCTGACTAGACAGGGTGTCAAGGGGGAAAAACAGTGAGAGTCCCCCTGGTGGACGGGTGAGGGAGCTCCCGCAACAAGAGGTGAGGAAACACCGTCCGCAGACATAGGAGGCGCCGCTGGCAACCGCCTTCCTCCAAAACACCACAGGGAATGACGAAGGCCATCCAAAGCTCAACATGAACCAGGACACCTTCTGGAGCAACGGTTACTATACGGGATCGCTGCTCTGGAGAAGGTCCAAGAGCCAAGAACACAGTGACCACAACGGCAGAGCACCCACCCCCGGGTTGGCTGGATACTCGGTTGACAAAGCCGGGGCGCTCGCTCTACGACTGGAATGGCTGGAGTGACCGGGGTGATCCTGTGTGTGTGTGTGGGGGGGGGGGGGGGAAGAGACACATTGCCAGGCCGTTAGCGTTAAGGCGGACAGGCGTGGAGATCACTCAGCTGCTCGTACTCGTACTGCTGATCCTGGCCGCTCCTACCGTCTGAGAGGTGCGCCGCTCGCTGTGCGGGGCTCCAGAGATCTGCAGCTGGGAGAGCTCCTCGCAGGCGGGGTGGAAGTCCAGGGCCGGGTGCGAGGGCGGCCGGGCGTAGTGGCCCGTGCTGTGGGACAGGGGGGACGACTCGTCGTCCGGTATGACCTCCCAGCTCTGGGGGGAGACATTCAGGTGAACGTTAGCCCCTTAGTAGCCTTCACAGCGCGACAGGTCGTACGCGACTTGAGTCTTCGGTCTCATTGTTTGACGTGGCCGTTATTCCACTACTGCATTATAGGGTATGTTATTTATGATGGCTTATTTTTCAGCTTTAGAGATTTTAACCAGGACATCTATTGAGTGTGAAAGGGTGTGTTGACTAAACTCTGTAAGGTGTCACAGGTGAATGCGCCTGTGAGTCAGACTTACTTCAGGAGACTCTCGCCTGTCGTTCTCCTCATGGTCGGAAATTTGTCTCCGGGCGGTGAAGGCGTGTTGGGCCACCATGTTGATGTCCCGTCTCCGCTGTGTGTCCACCTCATTGTCCCTGTCCATAGAACACGCACACGCACACGCACACGCACACACACACACACGCAAAACACGACACACACACACACACACACACACACACACACACACACACGCACGCACACGCACACGCACACGCACACGCACACACACACACACACACACGCGCGCGCACGCAAAACACGACACATGAATTCCCAAATTGAAGGCGGACACGGCAGGCCGTTGGGTTTGGACTCAGACAAGAAGCGAGGGCTTACTGTGCGGTAGGCCTGAGCCACTGTGTGCTTCTGGTCTCATGGTTCACATAGTAGGTTCTCCCAAGGTTGTCCTGCCGCTCCTCCCAGCCAGAGGGCATGGCGGGTACAGGGTGCTGGTGCCCGGCCCCCGACATGTCCTGGCCCTCGAGGAACTCCCAGCCAGGCTGCAGCACGAGTAGACGGCCAATTAGACTCGACTCATCCATCCATAACCCTGCACAGCTGGAGGGCGCACAGCGAACTACAACCAGTATAGTCATTTGCTTTTATAGGTTCTGTTTTATATGGTTCTGATTTTATTGTAACGACTAGAATACACCAGCCTTGATTTGCAGTTAAAACCATCGCTTTCTGGTAGAACAAGTCTGGCTGCTTCACAGGGGGTTTGGTGAGAAATGATATGCTGCAACATGAAGGTTTAGCCCAAAGCAAACGAGTAAGTAATAAAACAACCAAAGATCATTTCTATCCAGTCTGGGAGACTTGGGAGAAGCTTTTATCGCAGTTGGCTCAAATACAGGATTATCATGGATCAGGTAGGGAGGTTGGGACTTGAACCCAGTGCCATTAGGCCTGGGAGCCGAACATCCTAGCTTCTGACAGACAGACAGACAGAAGTACTTATAGTAGTAGAAGTACTAATAATCCCTGAGGGAAATTGCTTTCGTTACAAATACTCCAGTTGAACGGTGAAATGGTAAAGGGAAAAGAAAAACAGTAAAGAAGTAAAAGACATGTAAAAATATAAAAATATGTAAAAATATACATAAATATACATACATCTAGAAATACACAAAGAAATAGCATTTAATTGTTGTCATAAGGGCAATTCTTGCCCTTATGACAACAATTAAAACAGAGTTATCCAGAGCCACTGGAAGAGGAGGCAAAGGCCATGGATAGGGTTAGGATCGCAGGGGAGTAGGTAGTTAGCTAGCTAGTTAGCTAGCTGGTCAGGTAGGTGATTAGATAGGTGGGTGATGAGGTAGGTCTTACGTCCATGTTCTCAGGTTGATCCGTGTTCTCCTGCTCGGAGCCAGTAGTCCTGGGTAAGTAGGTCATTTTCAAACGCAGGTGACCCTTCACCCTGGACTTGTGGCTGCATGAACGTTATGAAGGAAGACGATATACTTTTAAAGTTGCTATCATTATGACGGCTCAAACTAATATGTGTGAGAAATTGATATTATAAACAAGGACTGTGAGAAGGAGAAAGAAGAAGGAAAAACCTCCTTGGGTGAAGCAGAAAGTCCTTAGATGTGTATGGCCTTTCCTCATTGGGATTTTCCACCTGGAAAAGTAAAAAATGAAAATAAAACCACTTTATTTTCTATACCCACACACCTGTATGCACAAGAAAGTGCGTAAAAAAAAAGAAGCTGTATCAACCGTTGTTATCCAAATATAATACATTACAGAATTTACAGAAAAAAAACAACAAGTGACTGTATTTCCAAAACCAGCCACAGTGAAGCAGAACAAACCAAAAGATGTTGACATGTTTCAAGGTAAAGCAGATTTCCCCAAAACATAAATACCGATGCTGCTGAGTTTCAAGGGCGAGGCCTACCGGTATTTGTTGTAAAGGGATGTCCACCTGGCCCAGGAAGTCATCACGTGTCTGCGCGGAAAGTGGGCGAGGGCATGACGCATGGTTATAATCACACGAGCACACTCACCCATCACATGACAACACTGGATGGGTTTAATCAGTTACTCAGTCGTTAGTAATGTGCAATACATAACAATAGCGTCAGTCCAGTTATTTTGGTGTGATCGACCGCAAGTTGCCCGGCTCTGAACCTTTACAACCGTGACCTCGTCAACCGAAACCACACAAGCTGACTTGTTCATGCATGGCAGCTTTGTTGTCAGAGGAACTGACTTTTGTCAGAGGAACTGACAAAGAGCATGTCATGTTTACAGGAGGAAGTGTATATAACATAGACAAATGTTCACTGTCTTTACCACTGTCCTTCCTCTGGTAGGACCAAGGGAAGCCCTGTCCATGTTAAAGTGCCTAAGAGCAATGCTTTTCTGACTGCATCTCCCTTGACCTCCATTGTCTATGTTCTGTCTGAAGAGAGTAGTCACGACATATTAACGTTCAAACAAACCCATTTGTTTTTTGAGTATAAACAGCTGTTGCCACGTACCCTATGAGTCAGTATGCGTTTCTGGGTGATGACAACCATGACAGCCACTTGTTGTTACCACCCTTGGTCCTACTACCATGATCTCTGTTGCCCTCAGCTTGTTGTGCTCTACTGTTGACATGTTAGCCAGCTCCTGTGCTAAGGCTACTAGCACTGTAAGCTAGGAGCCAGGGAAAGCTTTGAACATGAACTCTGACATTACGATGGGCTCTCTATCTATCTGGGCCATGCTGAGTCGTTGATGTTTAGACATGCGTTTGTTTATTGTTTCTCAGCATTTGTATGAAATGTCAATGGTGCTTTTTGAGGTGGTGTGTGTGTGTGAGGTGTGTGATTGTTAAAATAAGCTTTAGTCCTTAAGACATCATTGTTTTCACATATAGGGTAAAATTCTAAAAGTCCCCTGCAACATTGTTGACTAAAGTTTTCCAACAATTATGTAATATGCTGAACATCAGCTCTCTTATCAATTTCTATCTAGATGACTTTGGCGCTGTGGTACAAAACTTTGCCACAATATACAACATTTTGGAAGAGTCCACTTCATGGAAATGAGGATCTGGGACTGGATTTGATTCCAGGATTAGGTGTTGTATTTACAGAGTTTTCCTTTTCTACTAAGCAAGCATTGGTTTCTGGTTACCCCGCGTCAGGCTGGCTATGGACTGGTGTCTCCTTGCCTCAAATCCAAAGCATGCAGAGAACTGCAGAGACTTGGAAAAATTGTAGGTCACCCCCATTAGTTGGCCTGAGATCGTTTTCTCAAACAAAAATAAGGGGGTTTTAGTGTTTACCATTTTTTTTTGCATAACATTTTTTCATTTGCTACACTTAATAGTCTATAGTGTTATGGGTGGAAAATGATACACTAGTTAGTGGTGCCTGTAAAATGGATAAAACAAATACAATCTCTGATTGACTGATAAAGGGCTGTGCAAACAACCATGCCTTGACTTTGTGATAAGGATTTAGCAATCCGTCTTACAACACAATAGCAGTGATAAAAAAAAAAAAAGTCAAATAAAATACATAGTTTAGCCACAATCACAGCCTCAGCAGTTGGAATACAAAGACACATTTTTCTGACGTTAGTTAATATTGGCGGTTTGTAGAGTTGGTCAAGATCGACTATAGACAGGTATGGCACATTAAAAGCCTCTATAAGGTCTTTTGTACAAGCAGTTTCTGCAAATTGGTGGTGATTTGGAAATATATCAGTGATTCTGACTAGGTATTATCTCTGATGTGATCAGTTATGGATGTGCCCGTAGGATAACAACAACGTGATCGTAAATGACAAGAGAACGGTGGACATGACAACAACACGGCAATCGGACAAATCAGCCCCATTCGGACCCCCACAGAGTCAGGGCCACGGCTCATTCCTAGCGAGGGCACCTCCTTTCTTCACAACCTGCTCAGTACAGGAGGGGGCCGAGAAGCAGAGGTGGTCATCTGATTCTTAACAAACACTGCCTAGCATGGGGCACTGACAGGGTAGCCCACACACCACACTGACTTACTGGGAAGGGATAAGACCCCCCCCCCCCCCCCCCCCCCCCCCCCCCCCCCCCCCCCCCCCCCCCCCCCCCCCCCCCCCCCCCCCCCCTCT
>OMKI01012625.1:19082-37523 GCA_900302315.1 Phycis blennoides | reverse complement strand
GGGAAAAAACCCCCCCCCCCCCCCCCCCTGCTCTGCCCTCAGCTCCACAGATGGCTGGCCTGGCATGGCTACTGCTCTAGTATGACACTGTTAAATTTGAATCCCCAGCACTGGGCCCTGCTATAGTCTACCAGACTCCATGGAGTCAGGGGGAATATTTCAGAGACAGTGTTATTTATATCTGGAGGGACCACTGCTGTCTCCACGTCTATAAATAGCCCTGGTAAATACTTAGGGTGATTACTCAGAGCGTTAACAGAATAATACAAATGAAAAACTTCTCTGAATATAAGCCAGTGTATAGACATGTTACAGGCAAATGACAACAATATTGGCTTTGTGTTGCTGTATGACTGATTGTCTTTCTTTAATTGACTTTGAAACCAGTGTGTAAAAGAATAACCATCGCAACAGTTTTGAATGTTTGTCCACTGTCCACCTAGAGTTAGTTAATTATGTCACTTAATCAACTTATGATGGTTTGTTGTGGGCCCAACGAGGAAGATGTAAACAGAGCTGGTGATTAGTACAATTGTGAAAACAGAAAAACACCTTTTTCTGTTACAGCCCTACATTGCATTTTCATTTTAAATAGTTTATTAACAACAAGCCAGCCACTTGCTCCAACAATTGCCGGCTTACCTGTGTTCATCTGGCTTTATTTCTATCTGGTGAATTCAACTTGTTAACTTTTAAACAGGGATTTAAACAATATGTATAACTATAACAAAAAGATAGTTATATGATATTGTTTAAATTTTTACAGAACTAAAAAGCCTTATCATTAACCTTAAAATGATGGTCTAATATTTGGTATCTCCCATATTGTTATTTTTAATTGGAACCAATTCGGAACAATATTAGCCCAACTGAACATAGCTATTAATATCTGTATATGATTTAGAGGTCGTGTCGCTTTAGAGTAGACGGCAACAGATAACTCGAGGCAGAAACATACCACTCACCTTAATGTTTTGATCTGGGCTGTTAACAATATGATCCGTTTTGTGACCAGGCTTTATATCAGTTACAGAAGTGGTCACCCTAGCCCCAGGGCAAGGAGATAAATGAATGTGCACATGTTGGGCACAGGAACCAGGCGGCTTTCCAGTGTAGGGCACTTCCAAGGAAAAGCTCCTCTGTATGGTACGCTGCCATTGGTGTTCCTGAGCTTGTTCCTGCTCCCTTTCTATCGCAGCCACTTTCGGATTCTTTTCCAACAACTTAGCCGAAGGGGGCAAACAAGTCGAGGTACTTCGATACAGTTTACGCTGGCCGTGTTCACACCCGGGCTTAAAGAGTGGGTAAGGAGCGGGAGGGTGTTCCACGTTGATTCGAGTCCTGGTCATGGCTCCCTTTCCGGGCATCGCTGGTCTCTGGTTGGCAAAGTGCAGCAGCACGCTGCTGGAGTGTCGATTTGGCAGGTCTAATATAGAAGGATGATCCAGCGCGTCGCACACGTCCTCCTTTCTACACTTTGGCTCGTCCGCCAAGGGAAGGTTGAACTGCACCGTATGTTTGGCGTCCCGGAACTCGCCGGGCGCACAGCCACTCTTGGAGAGCCGGAGGCCGTTGACCGACGTGGCGCCGGACATCTTGCAGCCGCCCTCGTGGCTCTCGTGCGAGGACTCGTTGGCGCCTCTCGGCCCGCACGGGTGAGCGAGGGAGCCCTGTGCGGCGAGGAGGGCGGGCACGGCGGCGGGCATCACGGGCGAGGAGGGCGGCGTGTTACAGGGGCTCCTGGGGAATATGACCAGCGAGGAGCAACGCCTCAGAGGGACCTTGTGCTTGCGGCAGAGTAAGCCCTTCTCCTGGCCGGCCCTCGGATGCTCCGAGGCTTCGGGTTCAAATATATTGGTGCTGCTGCAGTAGCCGGCGTCGCTGGCCGTGCTGCTGCTGCACGAGCTGCCGTCAGAGCCGCCGCCTGCCCCCGCCTCACCGCCCGCCGGCTCCGCATCTTCCACGCCGCCCTCTGGTTCCCCGCCGAGCCTACCGGAGTGGTGGAGGGAGATCTGCAGGGTGCTCTTCTTGTTACACCCTCCGGTGTTGCACTTGGGTATGAAGACCGAAGAGTAACGGTGAGGATTCCTGTAATCTGATGACACGGGGGTAACCTTCATGTGGACAGAGCTGTGCGCCGGGCTGTCTGCGGGGGCGCGAGCCACCGCGCCGGCTTCCCGCTCCACGCCATGGCTACTCAGGGTCTCCGACAGAGGGTCTGTGTGGCTTCTCCTCGACGCAAACTGCATGCGGAGCCTGCGTGCCATCGGTTCAACGCTCCAATGCCTGCGACAGCGGCAAACGCGGCATGATAAACATGCTAGTGAAAAACAACCGGGCGGCAAACGACGTTTTTCGACTTCCGCTCCGGGAGCACAATCATTCTCATGAGCGCAGTCCGACAAATCAAGTTCCAGTCAAGCGCCAGTCAGCTGTGTTTACGAAAGAAAGAAAAAAACCTACGTGAAGCCTTTACCGCTGAAGTAGTTCCAGAGGTCCTTCTGGGCGGACGCTCAACTGCACATGGCAACACGGTGGTTACACTGCGTCTCCAACAGCACGGCTCCAACTACAGACTTGCACCAAAGGCAAGCCCGAGTCTTGTTCCAACTGTTCCTCTTGAATGCTTGCCAGTCCAGTATAATCTCTCGCTCTGCCTTTCTCAACAGCCGCACTCTTGCTCACAAACCACCGAGCGGTCTTCCTCTGTGCATCTCAGACCGACGCTCTCTGGTGAACTGCTAACGTCTGCCACAGACCACTCAAAACTCAACATCCCACCGACTGCAGCTATGCTTCTAATGTTTCCTCTCCTTCGTGCCTCCACAAATATTTTTACCCACTGGTATTAAGTTACAGGAAATCAAGGGGAATGACTTTCAACATAATTCTATATCAAACTGAGAATTCAGCAACCTTAATAACTGTAATAATAATAATAATCACCTTTATAATTATGTTAATAATTAATTACCAGCATACTACCATTAATTACCACGATTGATTACCACCATTGATTGATTAGCACCATTGATACTTTTCACAAAACCGCAGAATCCTGACATGTGCTCAGCCACAGAGCGCTTCCACAATTCCAGAAAGAGCTGCCTTCCGTTTCACAAACTGGACCATAAACATCACGTACAGTACCAAAGGACATGTGATACCTTGGATCGCACAGAAGCCGTGATACAAACACAGCCCAGGACGTTGGCTGCTCCGAGAGATAACGTGATAAGCCGTGTCACCTGTGATGTGACACCTGATGTAACGGTCAGTTCTGGTTTCATGCTCCGCGCTGCTCTCGTTAGCCAGCCACTTCTTTTAGGTGTAGCGTGTTGTTTTGTGTGTGAGGCCGGGCTATTTCAGGACGTTGCTGTTGGCCTTCAACCAGGTCAGATTCATGTGTGATAAGTGGTTCAACCAGGAAATGTAGATGACTCACAAACCCTTCCTGGTGAAAATGCCCACCCCCTATTTTTTGGGGGGGGTGGGCATTCTATTCTTTATTTTTACGTTGTATTGGACTATTGGATGGGCGATATTAGCATAACTGAATAAATATTACTTTTGCCCCTATGACATTACATGCATCTAGCATACTTTATCATAAGCGTTTAAAAATATACAGACACATTTAAAGATAATGGATCCACACAAATATTGACCCAATGAAACACATGCAATGTAATGTCAAAGCAAATTGGTGACTGACTGACACCCATATTTATTCTCTTGTTTATCAAGACATTACTCTCAGAATTGTAAATGAAAAAGGCTATAAAACATATTCTTCTAGCCACTTAAGCGATTGAAGACAATACGTATCACTCTGTCATTAATAGCAATGGATATGTGCCCGTCAAAATAAGCCATACTTCACTGCTAAACTTGTACAATAAAAAGGAATACAATAATGTTAATTGCATTCCTAGGTAAATGCATTACATACTTAATAAGTTTGATTAACTGCCCTGATCGGATACAATAAAAACAGACTTCTGTATGATAGTGCAAGTCCAAAAAACACAACAATCGATCAATGACAATCCTTAACCTTCTATGCTACTCTGAAATGTGAACCCTGATTGTTTGAACTGAGCAAAGATAAACAGTTGACTATTAGCATGTGGTTTAGCTTTGCCCATATTTAAAGTTCCCTACGACAAGGTGTTAAACGTTTCCAACAACATCAAATATGTCAAGCAATAATAAGGGTGGTTGTAGCTTTCAGGGTCACATAAACAATGTCACACACACACACACACACACATACAGTGCACAGATACAGCCTGTATTTGCTGAAATCTGAGACAACCACCACACGACTATTTGGGCCTTGACTTTCATAGGAGTCGTTATACAATGGAAAGGTCGCCATTGCTTTTAATGCGGCTTTGCTAATGTGAACACAAGAAAACCTTTGGCTGAGGGAGTGGTACAGCATTCACAAGTCATCCAATTATCATGTAATGGATGTTACTTACAATAATAACAATATTATTGTTGGTGTCAGTGAAAGCCTATAAACTACTATAGGAACATATACATGAAGATTAGCCCAACACTATTCCATATTTCATCTGCCCTTTCTGAAAAAGAACCTCACATTCATTCATCATGTTTCCATTTGACTCGTTGTGTAAACTGTGTAATCTGTGGCATCCCATTACCCTGTGGTGCTTTTGAGTTCAAGCAAGGTTAGGTCCCTTTTTTGTTTTGTTTGTAATTCAGAAGGAAGATATTAATACACTCCATAAGTAAACAGACATTGCCTGTGGTCTATGGAGTTGAATAACTCCTACCACATCAGACCCTATTTAAAATCATAGCCCTTTTCATAGCAGATGCTGTTAAGGACAGTGTCAGTGCAGTTAGGAACACGGCTAAGTATTGATTATGCAACAACAAACTTCAAAAAAGGCTTGCTCAATGCATCTTCTGTTGGGACATCCAATGATATGACATGTATCATATAACATAAAGGCTTACCAGACGATTTTCATCAAACACTTCCAACAGCAATCTGTGCTTACTGGGATGAACCTGCAAAATAACCCATAAGTCAACACTGACCACTGAATGGCTCCCGGTCAAAGGTGTTTTCCACATCTACATGATTGGAATTGATCAACAAATCATTTTTCAGATCAAACCAACAGTTCCTGGTGAAAACCTACACCGGGGAATATAAATTCTATAATAGTTTTTGCACTTAGTAACAAATAAGAGAGGATAAACAGACATTACTAATGGATACTTTGGAAAGGTCCCATTAGTTGGTAGACTGTAATAGCAGGATGCAGCCCAATGGGCCTTGGCACACACACTTTGCCCACAATCATTTCTGGGTAGAGAATTAATGGAATATTTCCAATCTATTACGTGATACACTCACTGTTGTCATCATTTCTGAGATGTACAAATTACGCTGACCAATCAAAAACACGGAGGTAATCACAGCCCATCAGGAGCACCTGCTGAGTACTGTGTGCTCTACTCGGACAGGTATAGTGCAGCTTAATCACAGCTATGACCGGTCCGAGTGGCTAAATTCATCACAATGCTCGCTCTTTATTGATGGTTATTCTTAGTCTTTATTTGACAAATGGAGGACATGATGTGTGAGCACTCTATATATAGTGATATATAGTTTATATCAATACGTTATTATTTGACTAGCGCATCGGACACAAATATTTGGTCTGGTACCTTTACCACCAGAATTCTGCCAATGCTACAGGGTGTGTAAAAATATAAATTACTTATTTATTTACACATTGAGTGTATATGTTCAAACTTACTCTGAAATAGAACTCTTCATTCCATTTTGGATGCAATGTCTTCGGAGGGAAAAAAAAGAAACACAAGTTGATTATAATTTGACCACCAATAAGAATATGACCATAAATGCTGAATAAATGTTTAACCTACCTTCTTTATAGTTTTAGTTTGAAGACTTGTCAGCTCACCATTGACAGGGTCATAGAGTGATATTTTTGTATAGGGATCACTGTAAAGAGCACAGAAAACAGGTATTCAAAAACCACTCCACATAAACACTGCCTTCACGTGAGGCTGAATGTGATTACTTGGTTGTAAAACATCGGATAATAATACATTATAACATACATGTTGATAGTAAAATTTAAACTCCCGAGGAACGGCACATGGTGTGACACAACATAGGGCTAGGCCTATTCATTTTTCTTACATCATTATTATAACTTACCTGGCTCCAAGTATATCTTTTTTGGCCAGGCCAATCCCAGCTATGACCTTAACTCTCAGGATCCTAGAGTCCTCCTGAAATGATACACAAAAAGAAATGTATCGGTACAGTGTACACCAAACCCAGCCATTCAGACTATTTATTTTCTAGCTTTGAGGAATGAGGATACTCCCATCCCCAGCCAGGGCAGGCAAATCATATAATCAACCATTGTTCCTATTCACGTTAGCATTTACAAATCAGCAGTCGTTTCATTCACTACTCGTTATTCCACATTGGCCCAGTACTCTTCTATCCATTCCACATTGTTGACAGGTGTTTTATACGCATTGCATTATGTGGGACACTTCTGCAAATGCACCCCTACAGCTTCATGTTGGTGTGCCTTGAAATGTTGGTTGGTTAAAAGACGTATGTGTGGCACACACATACGTCCACATGTCTTCAGCTGGGGAGTGACCGGAGTGAACACTGCGTAGTGAACACTACGTTAGGGCTTCAGCGGACGGAGGGAGAGTAGTGAAAACTACGCCAGGGCTTCGTCTGGAGGGAGTGAACACTCCGTCAGGGCTTCGACTGGGGAGAGTGAACGGGGCGAACACTACGTTGGTGCTTCATCTGAAGGGAGTGACCGTAGTGAACACCACGAGGCCTCCACTCCCACGCCACCGATCGACAGCTGACGATCAGCCCGCTGGAGGCGCTCCGGAGTGCGGTAACTTAGCGCTCCACTCGGCGGTGGTCTTATCGAGGGTTACGGCTGGGCGACGGGGATTAGCTAGGGGTAAGCTACGGGATACACAGGCCACTGTGTTCGGTCTCCTGGTCGATACGGTGAGAGTATTGTTTTGAGGCCGATTAGCGAGACATAGTTGAAGTTTGATCGTCGATAATGGCGTCCGGGCGACGTGACCGAGGCTACCGAGCAGAGAGGGTCCTGAATGACGGAGATCCACTCCCGTGTCCAACACGGGACTCAACTAGCTGTGTTTTCAACTCACCTCGTCCGTCTGAAGTCCTCGGATCTCCGGGGTGTGCACGGCCATGTCCTCCACTTCCTCAACACGGCGGTGCTGGTGTGAACTCTTAGGTACTCCTCATACACGCCAGGGTTAGGGTGTCACGGTAGACCGTGAGAAGTGTGGCAGGAGTCTGACAACGATTTGACAAACAACTTTAATTTAGTTGTGTCGTCACTCATTCTCGCCATCACCCTCCACCTCCTTTGCCTCCTCCTCCTTCTCCTCCGCCGCCGCCTCCTCCTCCTCTTCCTCCTCCTCCTCCCCAAAGCTGACCCGCGCCAGTTGATAACAAACGCAATAATCTTTCCCTTGGAATAGAGCAACCCACTTAACCCATGTGTTTCTGAGTTAAGTGATGGAAAATACACATTTTGATTTCCTGCTTGTGTTTGTATGCTTTAGGAGGATTGGCAAAGAGTTGCTCCTACCTTTCCCCACGGGGATCAATAAAGTATCAATCTATCCTCATATACACATGTAGTAAACATGTCTGTTCTTGTGATATGGCTCCAACCTTCCTACTTCATTGATGTGGACCAAGTGTGAAATAAACTAAAAGCTACTAATAGTGGTCTTATCACTTATCAAAAATGAAAGATGAAAGATAAAATGTTCTACTGGCTGCTGCTATTCTTCTATTCTATTTTCTTAGATCATTCCCTTGTGACAGTGGACTGTTTTACCATCATCCAGTCCTCACTGTATTTCCTTGAATATGCAGAAATGTTTAAAGAGTTGAGGACTGACTTCTCTGGACGAGCTGGGCAAACCACATGCCGGGACAGTGAAATACAGTATCTAAAGGTGAAATCTGGGATAACACTTTGATTGCTCTGATGGAAAATGAACCCACAGGCCTTTTTCTGCTTATCATTCTTGTGAGCACTCGTACTTTTTGAGCACTTATACTACATGCAAGTTATCTGATTTATGTACCTGTTTTTCTCTATCTGTTGATGCATGATTTATATACTTGTTTACCTCGTGCGTGAATACCTGGGTAGAGTCTGAGTGGTGGGCCTCACGTTGGACCAACACTCCCTGTCTGTTTGGGCCACCGAAGATCTCAAGGCTTTGGGAATGAGCAGAGACTCTGTGTTTCGTCTCAAAGAGTGGTAAAGACAGTGGTGGTGTCTATCCTTATCTTAAGTATTTCAATGTCCCTGTCTGGGTCATCTGTACCTTCGGAGTTGTTTACCTTACCCTACAAAAGGCGCCTGGCAACAATACTGGGCGGCAGTAGCTCAGTGGGTAGAGCGGGTGGACAGAGCGGGTCGTCCACTAACCGCAGGGTCGGCGGTTTGATCCCCTTGATCCCCCCTCCTCCACATGTCGAACCCCACAAATGTACTGATTGTCGCTTCGGACAAAAGCGTCTGCTAAATGCCCCCTTTAATACTTGGGGCGCATTTCTGAGAAAGCTGCATCAAGTGTGTTGCTTATATTCAGTTGTTAACAAGTGAACAGGCACAGTTCAACCTCTGTTGAACTGTGCCTGTTCACTTGTTAACAACTGAATATAAAAATTGATCTTTCGGGTTAATCTATCACCTCGGTTGACTTCATTCAGCGCTCACTGTCGTCTCCCGCACCTCCCCCACATTCTGCTGGGATTCGGTTTTTACCACAACATTGCCTCTGGATCATTTGATATGGTTAAACTGCATTGGCTTTGTAGGCCTAGAAATAAGAAGTGATTGAGAGAAAGGGTGTTACCTCTCCTCAAAAAGAAGGCAAAGCGTTTCCTGTGCGGCACTGTGCTTTTATCAGGAGGTCCACGTTTCCATTTGTTGTCATGATAAAATGAACCTTCCTTATTTCGTTTTTTGCGGTCACGGTGGTTGTTTGTCATCCGCCGGGGTTGCCTTTGCACACACACACACACACTGTTGTGAAACTGCAGTTATTTGAACAACAACTGGAATGTTGTCCAGCACTCCTGCAGACATACAGTAGTAACAGATGTGGCGTGTATGGGCCCAGGACTACAGGGTCAGATGTATTACCCTGCAAAGGCCTTGAACTACCCTATAGATAGGAAACGTTCTCAGAGAGCATGTGATGTGTGAGGTGCCGCAGCGTTATCTCCTAGAACTAAACTTTGCCCTGGAAACAAGGATTGTAGTTGGACACACACATCATGGAGTGCTGGGGAGGATATGAGTGTTGAGCAGAGCCTGGAAACACATCTAGATTTGCAGAGGAACAAACATGCACTGGTCAATACTGGAAGATCAACCCTTTCAGATTAATTCATGAGAATACATACTTTGGGGGTGGGGGGGGGTCAGATAACTTCCTGACACCTAGATGTGGAATACCGTATTCGGCTCCAGAATTGCACAACCTTTAGCTTGTATTTCCATCTGGTGGAAACACAAGCTGAAGGTTCTGGGTCTGATTGTGTTGCATGCATACACTTGCATGTATAATGAAGAAGTCATTGATCTTCCAGCTGCAAACTCACTGCTTCTGCATCTCACACATTCACTAAAGAAGTGAGTCACTTGAAGTGACTTGAAAATCCTTTAAAGTTAGCTATTGAAGATATATTATATCTTCAATAGCTAACTTTAAAGGATTTTTTTCAGTTGCTGCTAGTGGTTCAAGTGATTGCACACAGCATGTGCTTGGCTGAACTAGAGCTAAATATTGTCAAATATCCATATTTCCTTCTTGAATTCTTCCATATTTGGCCTTATTCTAGCTTGTATTATTCTGTTGTGTTGTTAACCAGACAACACAAATTTGTTTCCTATATTGATTTATCAATATTCAATATATTCCTCAGCTCTTGCTGGAACTCACTGCACATTATGGATAGCATGATATTATGATCAGACAGGCCACATCCAATTACAGCCTGGTTCAATTATTATTTTTAATGTTTTGTCACTTTTGTGTAGAAAATGCTAATATCATGTCAGACAATAATCACAATAGCAATGATAAAAATGCACATAAAACACATTTATGCTCACTATAATGTTATGCTCACATTTATGCTGAGATTTTGTTTAGCGAGACAAACCAATTATTATTTAGCATCGTATGCCTGTGACTATGTTATGGTGTTTGACCAGTAATAACTTTCTTAAGTTGTCTCTTAATGTTTATTACACAAATGATGCAGCTTTAAATCCATTTCAAGGACTTCCTTTGTTTATAAAGTTTATTGCTTTTACAAACCACAGTAGAAATCAGTATTAATAAGCACATCCACTGAAGCAGCAGAAAAAACAAATCCTGTACACTGAAAACATCACAGCAGATCTAAGCCTACAGCTTAGAAATAGCACCAGTTTGTATACAAAGTCCTATAAACTCACAAAAACAGATTAGTAATATCCTTATTTGATAACAAATAAGATAACAAACGTAATTGCCAGTTCAGATGCATATTTTTTTTGAAAGTCTGTCCTCTTAAAGAAAGGGTAGGCAACGTTGTAGAAACCAGTCAGAGTAAGCTATCTTAAAAGTATCCAACCTAAGAAATCTCACCCTCCCTTCATGCCACACCCCCTTAACACATGACTAGCTTCAGCATTACGTCTGCCTAAACTTGTGGAAGACTGCGGTCATGCGCAATTGAGTGCACAGGCAGAGTGTGTGCAGATAGGTGGGTAGGTAGGTAGGTAGACAGGTAGGTGGGTAGGTAGGTAGGTAGGTAGGTGGGTAGGTAGGTAGGTAGGTAGGTAGGTAGGTAGGTGGGTAGGTAGGTGGGTAGGTAGGTAGACAGCTATGCCCTCCAAGCATTCCAGCCAAATGAAATGACTGGACAGGCCAGCAACCACCAGTTACCAGATATTTTTATTTTCCTTTTTTTCCCCCAGAACATTTGATTTATTGCTGTCGGGATGTCAAGAGAATTTCAACAAATATGACAAAAAAGATAAATTGCCTACCCTAGCTTTAACCAAATAATGTATGTTAAAGACATGCAATCAAATAGTAACATTGCAAAATACTCTCATTGTCTTTGCCTTTGACTCCACAACATGAGTTAGTCACACACAGTGTTATAGAATACAAAACACCATTATATCACATAACATAGTGCCATACAATATCCCAATAAGTCATTTCACATTTGCATTTCAACTTTTTAAACCCTCCTATTAAATCCATATGTATGCATTATTTTGCATTGCATTATCATCTAACCTCTAACTAAGCTTACAAGATACACTTTAATTAAGCTTTAGGACAGAAAAAAACTTTCCAGCGTTTTTTAATTCCTATTAATTTACCAATGTGTTTTTAAAAACAAAACGTTTATACAATACAAAAAATTACACACACAAATGATACAAAATACTGTTTGCACTAAATAAAGTGTGAATTTACACAACAGAAACATGAAGCAGAACACATTGGTTGTGTGAAGGTCTAAACTGCACCACAACAAACCGCTGAAGCTTTACAAGAAATGACACTGAGGGATAATATAAACTGTGAGTGCAAAAAGATCACTGATTGTCTACAAACTTTTTCCTTTTTTAAATACAATGAATTTAAAAAGTGAATACGCCCTAATAATAGTAGTACAATTGCCATAGAAGTGGTTTTGAAAAACATTGAAAACATGTTTTCAGCCCTTTAAACAAGTTCCCATATTCATATTGTTTTTGGTGAGGAAGCGTCCATGATTTAAACAAATTGCAGTGCATGGTGAAATGAAACATGACAATCATGACATTACAGTTGATTTGTCATTTCAAATTCATAGTTCAGAAAAGGCAGCAATAGTAAATACATGTTTTGCCAGAGATGATCACATTTGCCAGACTCAAATACTCAGACGTCTCTTTGAGAAGTGTGGAACACATTGCAAATAAGAGCCCCCCCCTCAAAGTAGATGAATTATTAATAATGCTAAATTATGAAAAGGTTTTCATAGTTAACACTTCTCATGTTCTCACAATGTAATCACATGCTTTTTCTTTAAATGTAAATGGCTGTTTTGTCCTCTATGATAAAAGAAACAACTTTTCATTTTAAATATTTTAAAATATTTTTTTACCTACCCGATAAAGTGCAATAATTCACATTAGAGGGTAAATTACACAAATTAAATACTTTCTTTATATTAGTTTCTCAGCAACAACGGCAGGTGAGCCTCAATTGCACATGTGAGTGAAGATTTAGTGTACAACTTTATAACTCACCAATCTGTACACTATAAGAAAACCTTCCAGTGTGAATAGTGTCTTGTAATGTGTACGCAATGCGCTGTTAGTTTAAAAGATAAGCTTGTCCAGCTTCACAAAGGCAACCATAGGTGACAGGTAATCCATAAAATAGGAACAAAATTTGCCTTTCTGATCGGTACCAAGGTTATGGGAGGCATCCTGGTTGCACGAACACAGCCAGTCGTTTTGTTTTGATATGTTAATACACTCAATCTTAGCCTCATTGAAATACGATCCTTATGATCCTATGCCATTGACAGAGATTCCAAATTTTGATACAAAATATACAACAGGTTTAGCAGTAATAGCACTAATTACTACATTGCTGTCAAAAGCAACACCAAGCAAGGAGAGATGATCAACACCTGTTTTTTTTTCTGGAGCTACAATTACACACTAGAGTGGAAGAAGTGCATTACAATCTTTACCTTCCTGCTCAATCCATAGTATAATCTTTACTGGTACAGAATATTAGAGAATAGCAATAAAGATGTAACACTAATAATGCACATTTGCATTGATTTGAAGTAGTAAACCGCGAAAAACAAATCTGCAAACACATGCAGACGTTGTAATTAATAGTTTTAGCTATAAATAACCTAAAATAATTCACGATAAAGACTCAAGGTTTGGGTTCTGTGGAGGACATATCTTAGGCCTTCAATATTGAGCACAAACCCTTGACATGAACAAAAAAATCTATCGCACATTACGTGAAAGCCAAACTCCTAATACTGTCTTATTGCTCAGCCCATTAACCCAACAGTTGGATGATCCTTGCTTTCCAGCCAATCAAATCCACTTACATTTGCGGTCTCGCTGCAGATTTGTTGGAACAGGGGGTCATTCATGATGTCTTCGGGTGTAGTGTCTTGATACGGGCCTTGCTGCTGATTGGGATCAAACAGAAGGTTTGTATCCAGAGTGTTCAGATCACTGATGGTAGTGGAAAGATCAGATGTCATTCCTATTTCCCCGGGGAATTCCTGCCCCCTGGTATTGAGTTCTGACACTTGCTCTGAGAGCATTTTTCCAGAATTAAGGCGGCTGTTGTCAGTGATTAGCTTTTTAACAGTTGTGTTAAAATCCAGCAGCTGTTCCTGCTGTTGCTGCTGCTCTTGCTGGTTAGGAGCAAGTGGTGCGGACTGGCCCTGCTGGTGATACTGCCTTGAGACAGCTGATGGGGCTTGTCTGCCCCCTGAACAGAGTGTCATTTGTTCATTGGTAGTGCTTTGCGTGAGGTAATTTGGCTTTTGGAAACGGTATTCACTGTTACTGGCAGTAGAAGACCTCAAAGCCTGGTGATTGGCACTGGTTGGAGCAGATTCCAGAAGCTGAGAAAGGTTCATACATGCTGTATAGTTGGAGGGCATATTATTCATGCCCAGACCCCGTATTGCGGTATCACAGTCTAAGTCCATCTTTTTCAGCAGTATATTACTGATGTTCTGGTGTTGACCCTGTAAAGGAAGTGCCTCCGTTTGCATCATCACGTTAACTGGCACAGACTGGCTCCTCTGGGCCATGCTGTTCACAGTCATATTTTGCTGGCTGTTGGCAAAGATGTTCAACATCTCGGGGGCCACAGGAGAGTGAAACTGGGGGGAGACCAGGGTCCGGGACATATTAGGGGGGACGTTGCTTCCAGTGTTCCCGCTCAAGTTTCGCTGGCGCACAGCAGGGCTTACACTGCGGCACCTGAATGCGGCATTTGTCGCAGAGGAGTTGGCGGCTTTGTTATCGAGAGGGGCAGGTACAGCAAAGCCCTCCCTCTTCGCCATGCTAGCCACCTGCTGCTGCACAGGGGAGATGGGAGTCAGGTGACCAAAATGGCTGTTGTGTTGCCTCCCCTGAGAGTGGATGGTTTGCCCTGGAATGGCAAATGCATGAGGCTTTTGGAAGTGGTCCTCAATCAGATCTTGGTAGCTGGGGATGATTCCAATTCCATTGTTACTCTCACTACTGCTGTTGTAGCTCTCGTTCATCCACTCGAGCTTGGCCTTGTCTGGGTGAGTAGCCATTGGCCTCTGCATGGGCTTGACCGGGCTACTGGAGACAGTGTTGCTGCCGTGGTAGCCGGTGATACTGGAGTTAATGGGAGTAAACGCAAAGGGGTTCCTGCACTCCACGAGACTAGCTTGTGCAGTGCCGCTGCAGTTTGAGGTGGGCGTGCCAATCGGGGTGTGACAACCGCTGCCCAACACACTGTCCACCGGGGTGGTGGGGGCCATGCGGGAGCAGGGGCTCTCTCTCATGAGGGCTTTCGCTCCTCCGATTATCTCAGAGGTAGGTGTGGGGTTGGGCGTCGGCGTCTGAATCGGCGTGCAGCTGCTGTTGCGCGAGTTGTAAAACGGAGTCGCCGCCCGGCTGGACGACGGCGCTCTGCCCTGCATCGGCGTGTGCTGCCGGGGAAACGCCGCGGCGCAGGGGCCGAATTGCTGGAGGTTGAGCTTCATTTGCTCCTCCATCTGCACGAGCTCCTCCACGATGCTGTCCTGGGTGACGTCGTCGTCGTCGTTGATGAGGAAGTAGCCCAAGTGGCCGGGGGGGGCCGGAGCCTGGCCCGCAGCAGGCAGGGACTCCATGAGCGGGGTGGACGTTCGCTTGTGGTCGGCCAGTATGTCGATCTGACAATATCGCTGCTCCACATGCGGCCCGGCCAGCCCCTCGTTGGCGCGGAGTGGATTGTTGCTGCAAGCAAGGGGTTGTCTTTGGAGGTCTGGGCTGTTCGATATGGCTTCCATGTTGGTCATTTGGTACTGCTGCTGCTGCTGTTGTTGTTGTTGTCGTATTAGTGCGCCACGACTAAACGAGGTAGTAGTTTCCATAACACTGCAAGCGCTTTTGTTCCTTTCGATCATGCCCTGTGTTTTGGCCACCGTCTGGAAACCACTTGTTCTGAACGGGGCTTTCGACAGAGCGAGGACTTGAGGAGACACGGCGGAGTTCCCCTTCATCGTCGCCTTGCCGATGGCTGGTGCACTCTCAGGTCGGAGCTGCACACCTGCGGTAGACAGCTGGCTGGTCATGGCCATGATCTCATCTCTGAAGTCATCGGAGCCCCCTTCTGGTGGCCTGGAGGTGAACACTCTTTTGAGGGGTGAGTAGTGGGATTCCGGACTGTGGCCTGTACGCTTTCTGGGGCTTGTGGTGGAAGACAAGAGGCCTTCCTTGAATAATAATCCATCGCTGCCTCTCCTAAATGATGGGGACACGTTTGCATTTGGATGAGAGACATCGCTTGTATTCCTGGTAGAAGCAATCGTGTTTAAAGTGCTTTCGTTATTATTAATATTATTGCCTCCTTCTAGAATGGTTCCAGTTATAGTGCCCAGAGAGCACGTCACACTGGCTCTACAATAAGATCTATCCTCCAGCCCCAAGTAGCCTTTTGTTTGTGGTATGGGCACACTGGCTGCCCTCGGGTGCCCTCTGCCAGCCACCGTTCCCGGATTCAAAGCCAACGTGTTTGCGCTCAGGTTTCGGCTGTTCTCGTGAATCCCTTCGACCTCCATCTCCACGTCGCCCGCCGGGGGGTTCCCGGCCCGATCGGGTCCGGCTGTGGGTTCCAGCGAGGGGGCCGCCGACCCGCTCCTCTTCCGGGGTCCGGTGCCCCGGTTCTCCTCCGCCCTCCCGTACGGCGGAGCGGCGTCGGCGCCGGTGGAGGCGCTGCTGCGCGCGGGGGCTACGGCGGTCATCTTGACCAGGTTGACCGGGCTGACGTGACAGGCGGGCAGGACCGCCTTGAGGGCGCTGCTGGCCAGCAGCACCGCGGAGGGCGCGTGCAGCGCCGGGGCGCCGGCGGCCGACGGCTTGGGCAGGATCTGGGGATAGCGCTGGCGAGCTGCGCGCTCCGGCATGGGGCTGTGGAGCGCGGCCCTGGGGCTCAGCTTCACGGGCTGCACCGGCTGGGTCACCACCTGGACGTTGATGGGCACCATTTTGTTCTCGGCGGCTCCCGCCGGACCCGGGGACAGCAGCGCTTGGCTTCTCTGCACCTGGATACGGAGATCAGGGTGATCACTTTGAGGCGACGCACTTGGGATTCACGCATGACCTGAAACAGTGACACCTTTTGAACAGCGACGTACAAATCAAAGCAAATCTCCTTTGTTTGTATTTTTATTAAATGGGGAATGTATGAATCATTTTCGAATTCCTATCTATGTTTATCTATCTCTCTGTCTGTCTACCTGTCTGTCTGTCTGTCTGTCTGTCTATCTGTCTATCTGTCTGTCTGTCTGTCTGTCTGTCTGTCGGTGGTTGCTCACAACCAGCAACACACGCACACATTTGGACAGGTAGTCACTGGAAAGGTCAGCTCATGGAAATGTAAAGCAGCGAATGCAAAATGAAAGATAAGGCGTGGCTGCACAGTGCTTTGCAGAGAGCGGGTCCAACAGAGGGTGGTGAGTCACCGTGATGGGGCTCGACACCGCTGCCACCATGATGCCCAGCGCCGGCTGCGGTGAGGGGTGGGCCGGGCTGGCGCACAGCAGCGCGCGGGCCATGGGGGTGCTGCCGTCGGCCCGCTTGGCCTGCACCTCCGCGGGCAGGGGCGAGTGGAGCTTCTGCTCCTGCTGCTTCCGATGGATCTTGCGCTGGAGCTGCTGCTTGGCGTCGACCGACGGCGAGGGCAGGGTGGTCACCTGGGGCTGGAAGGAGTTCGCCTCGGCGGTCGGGACAAAGGCTGACGTGGACTGTGGGGACTTGGCCCCTGGAGGAGGAGATGTGCAGTTAAATCAGTTGCAATACAATGCAATACAATGACAATACAATGACTCTGTTTGGTGTTCAGTTCACTTTTAAGTTAACCTTTAACTGTACACCAACAACTAAAAACACCATAGTGGAGAGTCATGGTCACATGGTTTCATTCAGCTAAACTAGTACAAAGATTTGACCACCAGATGGCAGCATTTCTCTTCAGGATTCAAGGGACACAGCACACGGACGGCAAAGAAATGGCTACTGAAGAGGTCTCTTACCTGTTGCTGTGCTTGCCAAAATACTGAGCGCTGCCACGGACTTGTTGCTTATGTAGTGACTATTCAGTAAGAAGCGGGCGAGGTCTTCCACAGCATTAAACGGACGACTGAGAACTTTTTGGGCCCATTCACACACAAGACCGCAAGCGGCGTACCGCACTTCCTCCTTAATGTTGGAAATTGGACCTGGTGAATCCAAGAGTTCAAACTGGAAGTAAGACAACACAGATATATATTGGGGTTACATACAGTATTTGGCAGGGTGCATTGCAAACATAAAACAGAATACAATAAATAAACATATCATATATAAATATAGGATATTCAGAAATGAACTACTTACTGAGTTCCCTGTTTTGTGTAAATCAAGAGTGGGCAAAGATGGCATGCTGACCAGGGCTCTCTTCCTTAGCCCGCTATAGCAGTATGTAAGCAGAGGTTAAGGTATGCCTTTATATATTAGTATATACATCTACCTAACATTCTTCAGGCTGTATTAGAGGGTGACAAGACAGATTGTGGTCAGTAATAAACCCAACTGTGTGTGTTTGTGTTGGACAAATTGTCAAGGTAAATTAGAATTATGCTCATTTGCCTTGTTCTTAATACTTAATTATTTCCAATTTCTAATTTATACAATTTACAAATTGTAATTTATAAATTTAGGACTTAACATATGTTCTGGGATTAATCACAGGTCAACATTTTTTAGTTTTTGGTCCTGAATGGAAATAGAGACAATTGTCAAAAAGGATGACGATCCATTACCCAGATTATATGTACAATAAACAAGATAGTAACATTATTGGCGACTATAAATAGGTTACCCCCCCCCCCCCCCCCCCCCCCACCCACACACACACACACAGACACACACACACACACACTCACACACACACACACACACACGCATGCACACAACCTTTCTCCTGGAGGATGTGGACGTCCTCAGAGCGCACGGCTGAATGTGCACGTGGACTAAGCGTCATAACGACATATAAAAGGTC
>OMKI01012623.1:5592-22496 GCA_900302315.1 Phycis blennoides | reverse complement strand
CACAATAGAGGAGATAGGCGTCTACAACAACTTTCAAGTCATTGAAGCATTCGCACTGGCACGCACACACACACACACACACACACACACACACACACACACACACACACACACACACACACACACACACACACACACACTCCCAAACAAGCACAATCCACCACGCAAGGGAGGGTATATGCATCCCCTGCAGCTACTGTAAATGTTAATAGTTGCGTTCATTGTCATTCAATAGAGGAGTTACATGTAGGCTATTTACATGTAGCTTAAAACTAGCCAAACTAGCCTTTGACCAATCGAAGCTTCCATCAGACTAAAGGCATAAGACTCTGGACTGGACTGGCAACATTCCTCTCTGCCTCACCCAGTTAACTCCTTCGTACTTAGAAGTAGGCCGTTGATAGCGGATCTGGATCATGGGTTATATGGTCATAGCACCTCAGAGTAATAACAACAATATGATGGCTACAACGACTACTACAACTTTTAATCACAATAGTAATAATCACGTAATATAATTGCATACATCAGCTCAAAATGCTTTACATAAAAGGAAATGCACAAGTCAGTTGAAAGGGTACTGTAACTCAAAACAGCAACATGACCTAAATAAAATATTAAATGAAATACAGAATAACAGCGCTTTAGAAGTTAAACTAATTCTAAAATACTTAGTTAAGAGGAAAACGAAAGCAAAAGGGTCTGAGAAGGTGAGGCTGTGCGGACCCCCAGCTCAGAGCAGGTGGCCCTCTTACCTTGCTTGTAGCTGCCTGCGTTCCCGGGCAGGAAGAGGACGGGCGCCCCGGTCAGTTTGAGCGCGCGGGTCTCCTGGGCGTAGAGGCCCTCGCCGTACAGGTACAGTCCATAGGCCGGATACAGCCTGGAGACGCGCCGCGGCAGCGTCACACGCTGGGGGGGGCACGGACAAACACACCATCAAATGAAACAAACAAGCACATCTCTCCATGTTTTTATTATCAGAAACAAAATGCGCTCCCATCGTCCGTTGATTAGTTGGAGGAGGATGAGTTAAAATAGCAAACCCCAAAACCAACAATCCAAGGACCAGCCGAGTCCAACCCACCAACTCACACCTAACCAGACCCAAGATCATGGTCAACTCTCCCTCTGCATGACCTAGTTATCAAGAAACATCTTCCAATGCACTCTTCACATCCCTAATGTTGTTAAAGAGTGGTATAACACAATAGCTCTCTCCCTGAGACGAACTTTAAATAACTAATGTTGTACACATGGGGGCTATAATGTATCATGGTGTCCCTGCCCCTCCTTTACAGATACACTTAAGAAGAATAACATTGTTTTTGTGTCGTAAATTAAAAAGCTCCATATGCTGGTCTGCCCGAAAGCTTTGTCCTACTTATACACAGATCAGTACACACACACACACACACACACACACACACACACACACACACACACACAGTATATATATCGAACTATATGTATATGTCAGAGGCTACCACGTGGCCTTATTGACTGGGATCCTTGATAAGAAACTGAGTAAGGTGGCGACACCATTTCAAGCCAGAAGATATTGTTCAATGGGTCTGTAACATTTAACACATTTTAAATGTAGTTGTTTCTGGAATTGTATGGATGTGTAGTAGGCTATATGCCTAAACATAGATACTGTCCCAGCGCACGGAAACTGGCATAACCATGTTGTAAAATCGCTGGGATTGTCTTATCTTTCTTATCTTATCCCCTTTATAACAAGAGATGGGGAAGTTAGGGGGGGGGGGGGCGCACATCACAGGCCACGTCCCGGAGATCGTTGAGGGAAGAACCACCTACACTGTAACAGGTAGCAGTCTGCAACATGGGATGCAATTAGGTGATGTTTTCGGCCTCATACGCCCAGTCCATTAAGATTGTCTTCCCCCCACGTAGCGCTAAAATGCCGGCAAGAAATCTGATCTGAAGACACTGATCTGCGTCATTGTCTCTTAATAAAAAAAAATCGAGGAACACGATATTTACCATCCCATAAAAGGCCAATTACTAGACATAGCTTAGCCACTACTCACCCTGTATTCGGGATACTCGAACATATAGGTCATGCTACACCGATTCTCCTCAAACCCCGTTAGCAGCTCCCGCAAGCCCAGAGCCAGAAGCGCTAGAGCAACCCCGTAGAAGGCCACAGCGGCGAGTTTCATCCTTCAAAGGTAACTTCGGATCGTTAATTACAGATGCTTCGTTTCCATCGCACTACTGCTGTTCGCGATGACAGCGGCAGCGACTGTCGCCGACTGTAGCCACACACACACACGGCAGGATAAAACACCCACTATGAAAACGTAAGGGGGCGGGCAGATTAGCTGGCCAATGGGCAGTGACATCTCAGGATAGCTGTCCAATAGCAGAGCGTTGTGAAAAAAAAATCGCTAGACGGCAACTTGCGTCATCATGTACCGTAGGATGGGCTGTACAGGTACCGAGAAAGAGCCCCAATTGCAATAATATGATTGATAAAAAAAACACATTAAATCCAATGCTATAACGCCAGCAAATCGTTATGATAATAATGTACGAAGTAAAGTCAACCACTGGTTGATAGTAATTTAAGTTGTTTAATTTATGAAATCATCTTTCTTCTGCTGCCCAGGGAGGAAATTAGCCATTCATTATCTTATAGCTTAATTATATTAACAATTGGTTCAAAACTTTTAGGACACTGACTGCTGGCAGAAACAAATAAGAGTGCATTGGTGACTGATTTTTTGCTAGAATGAGTGAAATACAAAATGTGCATTCACCATCTTTACTGACACAGGGCGACAGGAGAGCTGATAAGATAGGCAAGTTTTAATTCTGGGAATGGATTTACACTTATGTCATGCATTCTGATATTTGACATCAAGACAAATGAGTGTAGAGCAGCATTTTGCATTGAGAACCACTTCATGTCAAACATCTTTTC
Source organism: Phycis blennoides (assembly GCA_900302315.1). NCBI lineage: Eukaryota > Metazoa > Chordata > Actinopteri > Gadiformes > Phycidae > Phycis > Phycis blennoides. The sequence continues at coordinate 19,549 of OMKI01012623.1, read as the reverse complement.
ATCCCTTCATTCATAATGATATCTAAGGCCGTAAAGTTTTCATGTTATGTCCTTTGCATGGAGTCCTAAAATGGGTGGTTCATATTGACACAGTCAAGTTCAAACATAAGTTATCTAGTCTGTATATATCACACGACAAAAAACGGTCAGGCAGACCAACAAATATCTTTATCATAGCGATGGCTACAGATCTGCAGGAAATACCCTTATGAGGGCACCACATCAGCCTCCCATAAAGGGAAGATAAAATACATAATTAAATGTAGTTTACATTTCTGGACATGTAGAACATCTTATGAACATTTTGCTACAGTTGATACTGTAATATTCAAAGTCTGTCAAAAAAACAAAAAACAAAGATGATCTCCAGATGTTGATGACCATCCTTCCTTGATGGCCCACGTGGAGATCAAAAGACCAGGAAGACACTCCTCTTAGTCCTAGTGTAAAAAAAGCTAACAGGAGAGAGGACCACTGGTTCTCCAATCAGTCTCCATGACGACCTGCGACCCCCGGGCGCCATGTTGTTAATCCAACAACCTGGAGTGTTCTATCCTGGTGATGGTCCAGTCCGGGGCCACGCCCTTCGTGTACTCCCTCTGGAATCTGTGGAACGAAAACCCCAACAGGTTAGACTGACGGTAACGCAGTAGAAAGATACACAACGACTGTTCAGATCTGTGGTTGATAGGGGAATGTCTGTCACTAGATTTGCTTAAGTCATTTTCAGTAGGGATGCACCGATCAGGTTTTCCTAGGCCGATACCGATGAATATAAAATAGAATTATGATAGAATTGGGTCAGCCATGTTTATAAACCGATTGCTGCCCCACACACACATATACATATATATATATATAAATCCTATTACGATATAATACAAGATAATTTTTTAATAATATAATACATATCTGTATCTATATCATACATAAAATGTAATAATGATTGAGCCTCGGCTTTGCATGTCATTTCTATTGGTATTCTAGATACAAAACATTCCACAAATATAACTTTAAGAGATATATCAGCTGTTTGATTACCAAACATAAACTGGCTATGGACATGGATGATGCCAAATATTCATATATCAGTGTCAATATATTATTATATACTTAATATCTATATATCACTATCACTTGGACTATCACTTTAAAGGCTGCAGGCCTCGTGGGTGTTGATACTAAATAATCAAGTCGGCCACAGCCTACGGCCACATTTTTAATTGAACGATGATGAGAAAGACTGTGGAAGACATGCTGCTGCAACAGAAGACACACTATTTCCTCTTCAAGCCCATCCTTAGTTTTTATTTCTAGCCTGCTCATACCAGAAACTCAAAAGTAGAGCTGAACTGTGTATGCGCCACACACCGACTCTTTGTGAAACCTGTGCCCATGAAATGAGCACTGTGAACGGCCTCACTCACAAGCTCAGACCCCGGGGGGCAGCCACACTGTACAGTCCTGTTTTAGGGGTCTAGCTTTCAAGAACGCCTTGCTGTTCTTCACATTGTAGGAACTATTCTGACACGTTAGTACTGTGGCTGCCATCATTTACATAGCGATTGGGTTACACCATTTAGAGACATAAGGATTTTGGAAATTGTCCCTTGCTCATATTTACATTTACATTTACATTTAGGGCATTTGGCAGACGCTTTTATCCAAAACGACTTACAAAGAGTACATTTGTCATAAGAAGGTACAACATTTAATTGCAGCTAATACAGTAAGAAAGTCACCAGAACAAGTTTCAAGCATTTCAATTGCTAGATTAACCATTGCCAGTATACAACATCTCTGACTAAGTGCCAAGTTACCAAGTGCGATCAAAGTGCTAACTTACAAAGCGCAGTTAAAGTGCCAAGACGTACAACAAACAAGTGCATGAGGGTAAGGTTATGCAGGGTTCAGATGAACTCAGAACAAGTGGGTCTTGAGTCTCTTCCGGAAGATGGGGAGTGACTCTGCAGTCCTGACATTGGCCGGGAGCTCGTTCCACCACTGCGGTGCCAAAACGGAGAAGAGTTGGGATTTCGCCATCCGACCTTTTCCTCCTTTTAATGATGGCGGTGCCAGTCGGCCAGCTGAGGTAGTCGAACGGAGTGCTCGAGCAGGGGCGTGGTGTTTCACTAATGTTTGAAGGTAGGTAGGGGCAGTTCCGTTGACGGCTTTGTAGGCCAGTAGCATCGTCTTGAATTTGATGCGAGCCACTACAGGAAGCCAGTGGAGGTCTTGGAAGAGGGGGGTCACGTGGGAGAATTTGTTTTGGTTGAAGACGAGGCGTGCTGCAGCGTTCTGGATCCGCTGCAACGGTTTGATCGCGGCTGCAGGGAGTCCAGCTAAGAGCGAGTTGCAGTAGTCGAGGCGGGAGATGACAAGTGCTTGGGTCAGGAGCTGTGTCGCTTCCCTCGTGAGGAAAGGCTGGATCCTGCAGATGTTGTAGAGAGCAAATCTACACGAGCGGCAGTGATGTTTGCAGTGCAGGACAGTTGGTTGTCGACTATTACGCCCAGGTTCCTTACGGTCGGTGAGGCAGATACTGTGATGCCCTCGACCGAGACCAGCAGGTCCCTGTGAGGGCAGTCTTTCCCCGGTATGAAGAGAAGCTCAGTCTTTGCAAGATTGAGCTTGAGTTGATGCGCAGTTGTCCAAGAGCTGATGTCTGCCATGCATTCTGAGATGCGTGTTGCAATCAGAGTGTCTGAGGGGGGGAAGGAGAGGAACAGTTGCGTGTCGTCCGCATAACAGTGATAGGAGAAGCCGTGTGATGTGATTACAGAGCCTAGAGATTTGGTATATAGGGAGAATAGAAGCGGTCCTAGTACTGAGCCTTGAGGGACCCCAGTGTTCAGCGAGCGGGGTTTGGACAGGGAGCCGTTCCATGTGACCTGGTAAGTGCGATCCATCAGGTAAGATGTGAACCAGGCTAGCGCAGTGTCAGTAATGCCGAGTTCAGCGAGGGTGGCGAGGAGGGTCTGGTGGTTCACGGTGTCGAACGCCGCAGAGAGGTCGAGGAGAACGAGCACCGACGAGAGGGAAGAGGCTTTGGTGGCACGAAGAGATTCGGACACCGTCAGGAGGGCCGTCTCTGTTGAGTGCGCAGTCTTGAAGCCAGACTGATGGGGATCATATTCCATTAAAGTAGCAGAGTAGCTGGTTAAGTTTCACATGAAGCAGAATTAACCAGGAGGCTGGTTCGTGCATTCTGTGAAAGTGATTTGTCTTGTGCAAAACAGTTTTTGAGTCATGTGATCAGCTCCTGAAATTGGCAAATTGAGTGTACAGTGCATAGACCGTGTATCAGTCAATAATGATTGGTGGACGATTGATCGTGCATCACTGATTCTTAGATTCTCAACTCATTATATAAAAAGGGAGTGGATGTGATTTATCGGAGTGATTGAAGATTACCATCTCAATTCCAGGAACATTTTAATTCTAAATTGTATTAGACAAGGTTAAATATGGATCCAACCCCAGAACTTTGAATGAACATGGGCTTATACTGTTTGTTTAAGGTCACAAGGATAGTTAGATATTCTAGTTCAAACCACACTAAAATTGGACATGCATCTCTGATTTAATTTGTCCAATACAAACAGTCACTCACAATAGCAATATTGAGATTGACAAAATAGTACCATATTTTTTTCACCCATTACTTTGTTTTCATTTCATTTCATTGTCATTTGGATGCATCTCAAGAGAATGAGGCTGAATCCAAACGTGTTTGCATTTGTGAAAGGATACTTGGCCAAAACAGATTTGTTGTGATGAATTGTAGTTAGTTATTTAGTCTGTAAATGTACAACTAAAGGTCATAGCTTTCAAGGAAAGGTCCTCTTAAATTGAACGCCATAGTTCGCCAATTTTTGTCCGCGTCAATAAAATAATTACAACCATGGAGCTGATTGGGACTGCACACACGCATGCCACCACGGCTTCCGTTTTGCGAAAACAAGACATACATTTTAAACAGGTTGATTCTTTACAACTTTTAAGCCTGCCAACAAATCAGTTTAATCACCAATCACACTCTGGTATCTTTTTCATAGTCACCATGGACACTGTACATGATGTAGGAACAGGCTTTTACATTTCTCACATGCAGTCCTGTTATTGCATCCATAGTGGGAAACTATATTCACAGACCAATAATCATCACTTTATGTTATATGTATTCATTCTGTGTATGATCATTCATCTCGACAGCATTCAGCGCTATAAGCCCAGGTTTACTTACACTGCAGTACTTGAACATGTGTTGCTTTTGATAACATGACAGGGTGCAGTTGTATCGCTACAGTTTTGTTTTGGATACCGACTTTCTTCAAAAGAGCGATAGCCTACTTTTAGATATCAAACAGGGATATTACCTTAAAAAAACGTTTTCAAATCATGGCTGCATCAAACAATGCACACCCACTTATCACAATCCCCCTCATCCACAAACTAGGACACTTATATATAACGCCACGGTGCGTGCGTGCGTGCATAGCTCCGTCTGTGCAGTGGTTGATGTCCGGGTCCGAGAGAGGGTTAAGTTTGTAGGTCACTTATAGTATAACGCACTGTGTGGGTGAAGATGTGTGGAGCTCCTGGCTGGCAGTTGACTTTGATGTCCGCGTCCTAGAGGACCAAGCCTCTTGCATACATAGTATAATGTTGCATGGTGTATTTCATATACAACATTGCACATTAACACTAACACTCCTACACAACGACGGCATTAAAAAAAGTGTCACATATGGGTCGTATCTTTTTTAAACGCGTACTCTGTAGAGCCGTTTGTCCTTTCTGGGCTACTGTAGAACAATGGCGGTGCAATATGGCGGCCTCCATACAAGAGGACCCGCTCCCCACATAGATAAAAAGGCCTACTAAGGTGTTTTGTAACTAAGGTAACAAAACACGACGATTCTTATTTTCATGGGATTATGCCACTAAATTTAATAAAAGCTAGTGTCCAAAGCTAGTGTCCATAATGACAGGATTGTCCATTTCCAAAGGTGACGATAAACACTCACTCGTAGTTAGCTGTTAACAGTCGTTTAGTCTCCGACTGTCCTTCGGTACCCAGGGCCATTTTGAAGACGCGCGACCCCTCCGTGGGGTCATCAGGAAGCCGGGCACTCGTCAGATACCAAAAGTGCATGAGAATGCTGACAAATTTTCTCCCTGCAAAATCATGGTGTTTGATTATGAATCCCAAGATAAACCCAGGCTCATTATGCAATTGTCCATTAGATGATTTGTTGTCCATGCCCACCATCATTGTCATAGTAAATGCCCACGTCGCTAGGTGTTGTGTACAGGATGTCGTCGGGGCTGGCGGAGAGGGCCTGCTTGTGACTTGTTTGGAGATGGTTGCATTTTTCCTCCAGCTTACCAACCAACTGACACAATCAAACCCAACAGGATAAACAAGTTAGGTCTGGCTCTGTCTTTACAATGAGAACACATTTCTATAGTAACTGTAGTACAGTAATATGTAGTTATTACAGAAAAACAGAAGGAAAGCTACAGTTGACGTTTAAAGAAGTGTGGTCATTAGGATAGGAGGCACATCTTTACTTACGTCCTGTGCTACTAGACCTTCCAGGGCGTCGAACTGACACTGTGACAGCAGTCTGGACACATGGGAAAATGCCTGCTCCGTCAGAAGGGGAATTCCAGGATTATATTTAAGATAAGAAAAGATAATACTTAATTGAATCCCTGAAATCCGGGTGCCCCAGTACAGTAGAATTTAAAAAAGGCAATCAACAGTCTTATTGAAAACAATGACACTGAAAAAGTCCGTCCATTATTACCAATAATTGACCTATCATATACATTTATAGTACAGTGTACTATAATTATGTATGTGTTATACAAGAATAGTGTGTGTAGTAAACAGTAAATACACACAGATGAAATGTACTCAAAATCTCCTTCGAGCAACAACTTCGACAACATCGCTAACTCACCACGACAGTGTATACACACCTGTTTAGCTCCCTCGGTAAACTCCTCGATTTTGAATTCCTTGTCAAAGTATTCCCTGATCAAGAAGTAGTAGAGTCGTGTGCGGAGCCATGTCAGGGGGTTGGGGATCCCCATAACCGTTACCTTCTGGTTTGGTTTGGGACGATCAGAGCTATAGGAGCGGGCTGAGGTCACCGGGCCGACGGGGGGCGACTGTGTTTGACCAGATCGAGCCAGAAAAACATGATCAGGTGTTAGATGACGAGTGATATTGAATAATGAAGGTAATCTACAACAGTAGCCTCCTCTTAACAAGGGAAGCGCCATATTTCCTCCCCCTCAGCATATCGGTCCGTCCGGTTGTACCTTCCGACTGGAAACGCGTCGCACACGTCGGGTTCACAGCAGACGTGTGCCCGTATCTCCGAAGTCCTGCGATTTTTTATTATTCTAAACATTTCAAACGAAAGATAACGATTCAAGTAAAAAAAAATACTAGCGGTCATCACAGGCACTAACTAGATCAAGGGGAACGCCATGGTAGATAACTGAAAATTAGAGGATAGTACATTGTGTTGTTTTACATGGAGCCCATCCAGGAGACGTTCTCGGTGCCGATATTCACCTGTGTAGACAGAGACACTTTTCTTCAAGATGTATATCCACAGGTACGATACGCTACTAGAACCCATACTACGGTGTGACTTCCTTAGATTCAGTTATTTTCCATGGCCTATGTTGTATTTTGTGTTTTCCCATACATATTTACCTGGCTACGTTATATAGGCCTAACGCATGTTATGTTTATTCACTAATTGTGTGTGAATTTAAGCGAAAGCCAGCCGTTTTGAGAGGAGTGAATCTCGGCCCATGCGTCCAGAAGTGGACAGTTGAATATCTTGTACAGAAAGGAGGCGACAGAGATGTGAAGATTCACGTGTCTACTGTCCCACAGATGGACTTCCTGAAGAAGAACTTTGTGTATAAGTGAGTGCACACACACGCGCACACGCGCGCACACACACACACACACACACACACACACACACACACACACACACACACACACACACACACACACTCTGTTCTTAATAGTGCCATGTTTTGTTATATTTACTTTCACGTTCACAGATATTACACCTCTTTTTTATGAACAGGACTCTGCCATTCCATGAATTTGTGAAAAGAGCCTCAGAGACAAAGCACAGCGATTTCTTTCTCACAGATGTAAGCAATGAAACAAATATAACATGTATGTTTTATTTTTAATTGTGTAAATCCATGCACACTATATGCACTTAATACAGCCTGTCTTTGTTGGTGTCTCAGGATGAGAGTTATTACTTAAGATCCCTGGCGGATGACGTGAGAAAGGTATACAAATAACCTTTTGTTTTACGCTGAAACATGTCCTTCTACATCCCTCAAAGTACCAGCAACAAGTCCTCTACACACCAAACCGTTTCTCCCCTCAGGAGCCTGCCGACCTGAGGAAGCAGTTCCCATCCCTGGCGGAGGACTTCCACATCCCAGAGTTCTTTGAGGCCGACCAGTTCTTCTCCAGTGTTTTTCGCATCAGCTCCTGCCGTCTGCAGCTGTGGACACATTACGACGTGAGTTCTGGGTGGAAAATGTATATTTGTTATTTCGTAGATATGCTTAAAGACACTGGTGGTGAATACATTACATTTTTTAGATACTATATGTCACTAATGAGCAGTGTATGGGTTAGGACATCTTGTGCCAAGCTGCCTACCGCCAGACTGCAGAAATTGGGGCTTGGAACTGAAAGTCCTTTATTTCCCACTGTTGTGGTTTCAGGTGATGGATAACCTGCTGGCTCAGGTGACAGGAAGGAAGCGAGTGGTGCTCTATAGTCCCCAGGATGCTTTGCACCTCTACCTGTCAGGTGACAAGAATCTTACCTCAGATTGGCTTGGGGTTTTGTGTGGTTTTGTTACCTAATGGGACCATCGTTGCGTGACACAGATGTTTCCATATGAGAGAGATTCACCATGATACTCATGGCATACTCACGGTAAACTTCACATTGAATTGTTCAGGTGACAAATCAGAGGTATTGGATATAGACTCCCCAAACTTGGAGCGGTTTCCAGACTTTGTGAAAGCTGAGCGATTTGAATGTGTGCTGGAACCTGGAGACCTGCTATTTATCCCTGGTAAGTAACCAAAAAAAAAAAAATCAGCATTTGCGGCATTCGGCTCAACTAAAACCTCATCATCTTACCGTTGGTTGAACTTATCAAACAACGTTGGTAACCGGATTGTGTTTGCTAACTTCAAATCGTTTCCCTAAGCCCTGTGGTTCCATAACACCTTGGCACTGCAGTTCGGTGTGGGTGTGAACGTGTTCTGGCGTCACCTGGCAGCCGACAGCTACGATAAGAAGGACCCTTACGGTAACAAAGACCCGCTGGCCGCGGCGCGGGCCCTGCAGGCCCTCGACCGGGCCCTGCACGCGCTCGGCCAGCTGCCCGCTGCCTACCGGGACTTCTATGGTCGCCGCATGGTGCAGCGCATTAAGCAGAGGACGTTCACGCCTCACGACCGCACGGCCAAACACCCTTGAGACTACATTACCCAGAAGTCCACCCGCTCAATATTATTTTGCATCAATTTGAATGAGATTGGTGTCTGAAGAGGATTTGGGGAAAAAAAAAGGACCCGTCTTTATCTGCCTTATTTCCAAAGAAATGCCGCCCCCCCCCCACCACACACACCAGACACACAAAACACCTCCCAATATAACATTGACATTTTATTGCACAAAGATTGCAGTCTTTTGTTGTTTTCTTACAAACATCTTAAAGCTTTGTAAACAGTGAAGCAGCATCTTCCCAGTGTCAGCGGGGTTGTTTTACTACAAACACCCCCCTCTTCCTCACAAGTCCTCTTCATCACCTTAGTCTCTGTGTCAGAGTGTGTAACAGGGGAAAAATGACAGGATGTTTACCTTTTTTTTTTAGGACTAGATTCCCCTGTATGGAACTAATATGTAAATAAAATAAAGAAAGTGGTGATACAGGCATCTTGAGAAAGTAAAATTGGTTGTGTCAATGATAATGATAATGGTGACTGAATGTCGTTTTTTTCTCCCCCATATACGGAGGTAACCTTTTTTCATAGAAAAGGGCAAAAAAAAAAAGTAAATTTACCCTGGGACTGACTTTACAAAGTCATACATTTTAAATACTGTAGATATATTGTTTTTGCTGTTTAGCATGACACATAAAAGGAAAAACAGACAAAAAAACAACACACACACACACACACACATGGGCTTTTCATCCCTGGTGCACTCATCCACAGTGTAGACAAACAGTCCTGGACACAGCAATACAAGTCCTTGGGTTTGTGGATGTCTTTAAGAAATGTTTATTCTTAACTATATTTAGCATTTCTGTCTTATTTTAAAGGGTCAAGCATTCCGGTCCATTACTTGACGAGAACAAGGCAGATTCTGGTGTCCATATTTTACAGCTCAGCAATCCAGAAACTAGTGCCAATAGTTTTACATTCTTCCTACAGCAGAGGACCCAAAAGTCTTACAGTATAGAAATGAAATGATGCAATCCTCTTGATGACGATCCAGTCCATCCCCATGGTAACGAAGCCCATCACTCTCATCACTAATGATCCAATAATAACTCCAAATATGACAACGCATCGTTGACCTCAAACACACACACACATCCACTCTGACCTAATCAAACACACACATCCACTCTGACCTCATCAAGCACACACACACCTCCACTTTGACTTTTCCAACACACATCCACTGACCTCATAAAAACACACACATCCACTCTGACCTCATCAAAAAACACACATCCATGCTCTGACCTCATCAAATACACACACATCCACTGATATCAAATACACACGCATCCACACTGACCTCATCAAACACGGGTTTCGCGGGGGTTCAATGGACCCCAAGCAAGACTTGCAAGGACAAAAACAAGAAGAAATGGCACAGTGTCACGTGTTTGGGTAGTGTAGTCATGTGTATGCTTATGGGGGGGGGGGTCGCTATCTCTCCTTTTTATCTTTTTCAAGTTTTTTTGGTTTGTGCTAAGGTTGCTAACAAGCTGGAGGAAGGAGCGGGTGATTCTCGGGGGTGGGGTGGGGGGGGGGGGGGGGGGGGGGGTCTCAGGCGGTCGCTATGGGAGGTTGCTACGGAGTCTGTGCGGTTCCACGGCTGGACTTCATCTTCTCCAGTCTCTTGGACAGCAGGCTGTTGTTGGATTCAAGTTCGTCCACCTTGTCCAGCGCTGACCGCAGCTGAAACCGTCCACAGAGAGAAAGGTGTGTTCACGTGTTGTTCATATTGATACTGGTGTCCAGAGACCTTTCAGTCCCAGTCTGATTTCAACAACCGCTCCCTTTCACAATGTATGCATAGCATATATACTTTAAATGTATCAACAACAAATGATCCACTAGTTTTGTTAGAATCTGTGTCATCAGGGCACTAAAGTCCCAGGAGCACGACGCCAGTGACATGAAGTCCTTCATATCTGTGGGTCGAAGCGAACATACCTCTCTCTGCAGCTTGCGCTTCTCCGCCTTCAGCTCGTCCTCTACTTTCTCTGCGTTCTCTGAAGCAGATTTATAGCGGGTCACCTGGCCCTCCATTCGGGTGACCTGCAGAACACAAAGACTGATGAGTATCAAGTCTGTTCATGTGAGAATACTCAAACCTAATCCACTACCAACGGTGGGGTTGGGAGCCTGCTGTGTGTCACAGGGGGAAGTGGTCCATGCAGGGCCATGGCCATTACAGTCTGTTTGGTAAACTACAACTACAGCATATGAGGCCATTTTTGATTCATGCACACTGACTGTATTAGGATGTAGCTGCCTTATCAGCGACCCCTTGCTTATGATGTAAACTCAAAAATAACAAACGATTTTAATGCTCAAAAAGGTTAATATGAACAGACCCAATGATTCATACCGCCAAGTGAATGACCAGTCACTTCTTAGTGCGGCGCTACGCACACATTAACAGACATTGACATTACACGTAGGTCGTTGGATTGGGTTAAAAAGACGTGTGGGGAAATACACACGCGCAAAAATATCACAGCAAGCTGGCGTCAAAATGATTGGAGGATTTCAAAAAAGGGGTCAAAGGTCAACAAGGTTGGGGACGCAGCGAGGGGAAGCGCAGTGACGAGGCTCTCTCGGGGGTCCACGGAGACGGTGGGGCGGACACGAGGCGTCTCCTGCTGGCCGTACGTACGTTCTGCTCCAACGCGGTGACCTCTTGCTCCGCCTTCACCAGTTTGAACCTCAGGTCATTTATCTGCCGGTTGGCATCTCCTGCGAAACGTTCACAATCAGCCAGCGGAAGGGTGTCCCCTCACGCTGTGTAGAATACATCCCTCTGCATCCTGTCAGACACTACCGTGACTGTTGACCATTCAATCGCTTGGCCAACACTTTTATCCAGAGCGACTAAGTGTGTTAATATATAGGTCATTAAGGAGCATCTATTGATGAGGATATATTGCTGAAGGACAGGGAGACAGCAGGGCTCTAAGGGCCACTATACTATACTATCCTTTCAGACATTTTCCAGTTAGCTTCCTACCGGTCATTTGCATCTCGAATGCTAACATTGCTGTGACTACGACTGGGCAGGGAGAGAGTCACTCGCATGTGGTAACAGCATCACTTACGTTGTAGCTCCAGCAGGTTTGGGTCGGTGCCGTTCTCCAGGATCTCTCCGTCGGGGCTCAAACTGCTGTCGGTGCCGTTCTTCTGGGTGGTCTTCTGCTCCAGCTGGGCTTTCAGCTTCTTCACCTGTTGGAGGAACCACCACCACGGGTGAAGGAATGTTGGTACGTGGGGACCAACACAACTACTGGTCACGGAATTACGCACAGCCTGAACCCCATGTTCACCGTGTATCACATGTATATGTCCCACTATAAGGTGCCCTTCTTTTGATGAAGTGGTGTGTGTGTGTGTGTGTGTGTGTGTGTGTGTGTGTGTGTACCTGTTCAATCATTTTTTCCCGCTCGTCCACTAGTTTCCTCAGGCGGATCTCTGAAAGGGAAAACCGGAAAGGCTGTGAGACCGAAAGGTCCTCTCTCTCTGCTTCAGTTTTTAACGGTATTTCATCATGAAATAAACATGGCATGACGGGCATGCGTAGCAAAAACACCAAACTATGACCAAATATATTGCGACATCGCCATAGAAAACATTTTGTAAGTAAGTTATATGTAAAATAAATGACGTACCAGGGTGGAGGGGTGGAGCCAAAGGGATGGAGGAGGGGGGGAGTGGGTCAGGGTGGGAGGAGCTTAAGGTCACATGATGCATGCAACACAAGGCAGCCATCCAATGGGAGAGTGATGGGAGGTTGCGTGAGGGGAACATGCAAACACTGTGGGGAGCAGTTGAATGAAAAGCACTGACGTGACATTCAAGCTAACAACCAAAGCTACCGTTTGGCAGACCCTTTAAACATCAACGTTAACAGACTAATTAAACACTTAGTTGAGAGTTGAATCTTAAGATTTGCTGCTATTTTCTGAAGAGCTGGAATATATGTAGTAGGACCACTGGATACAACACGCTTTTTTATTGAAAGGGTGAAATTGGTTCAACAGTTCAGTTGCTCATAAGTAACAGTAAGACAACAGACAAAAGAAATCCTGAAAGCATAATTATGAAATGTCATAATTCATTTCTTAGGATTATTGCAAAGGCAATTTGCCTTGAATCTTAATGTAACACTTGAGGCCAGTGACGAAACAAAACGGGAGTGGGGAGTTATACAAATCACACAGGAAAACTACAGAAAGAAAATGAAAATAAAATAAACCCAGACAGTCTGTTGATGTACATCTGAATAAATAGCGTGCTCTTTAATACACTCAAAGCCGTTGATTTACCAGGCAACCGTGATTGATTGGAATGTCTCAAGTTGTGACTACACCTATGAATAATATTCCTGTATATTCTCTTATTGAATTCACTATTGAGCGGTAGAAAGGGTAAGTGACAAGATGCATTGTGTACATGTTTCTGACGTCTAATATTAGAACTAAGACATCTTACAGTCCTCTTTGCCCTTCCCCTTGCCCTTCCCCTTTCCTTTTGGGACGTTTTTAGAATCTTTCTTAGTGGGAAACGAGGCCGTTTGGCTGCTCACCTGCTCCTCTGCATTCCCAACCCCCAGTCGATCCCCACCTTTGAGGACCTCTTGTCCTTCATCTATGGACGACACCAACGCTTCTTTTCCCATTTCAAATCCAACACCTCCTGAACGCCTCTCACCCTTTCCCTCATTCAGCATGTTCCTCTGCTCGTCCACTACCCCCGAGCTCTCCACTACGTTCTGCAGTTGGTCAATCCCCTTGTCTGCCGCTTCGGATGCACCTTGTTCTTTGGCTGTTGTGCTTTGAGGTTCTTGAGATGAAGTGGAGTTTTTGGGTTCTGATGAATCTACCACCGAGCACTCAACCGTTGCGGTCTCTTTAGTGTTCCCCGGCGGTTCCCCTGCTGGACACACCTCAGAAACCTTCTGGATGCTTCCCTCACTGGTCTCGCATTGGCCAAGGTCACGGTTTGTATCTTGTGACGTGACGCCTGTTGCTTTCTCAGCCTCCTCACTTGTTGTGGTCATTGATGTTATTGTTATTGATGCCTCTAAATCCATTTCGTCAAAGTCAAATGAGTGTCCTTCATCAATTTCATCCTCCTCCTCCTCATCGTCCAGCTGAATCAGTTGAGGTGATTCAGGTTCCCCTTCTTTCTTTGAGGTGAATTTATTTTCTTGGTCTTCCACTGGATATGAAGGCCCATCACATTCCTGAACATGGCTCTGGTCAGATTTATGTTCTCGCTCCTCTGTGATGTCTGATCCTCTATCAGTGTGTTTCTCATCGGGAACAGAATGAATATCAGCAAATTCCTCTGACTTTGTTTCCCGTTCCTCGATTCT
>OMKI01012614.1:818-13748 GCA_900302315.1 Phycis blennoides | reverse complement strand
TATTAACAGCAATGAAATGTTTCACCTTCTTCTGACAAATGTACTTTTTGTAAGGCGCTTTGGATAAAAGCGTCTGCTAAATGCCCCCTTTACCCTTTACCCTTTACCCTCCTCTACACCAGACACTCACCCAACACAACGTTGAACATTGTTAGTTTTTTATTTTCATCATAAAACGATGGACTGAAGAGAGAAGTGATTTCTTTACGAGTCATGTCACACCTCTGCTTCGTCTGCACGGAACTGCCCTTTACAGAGACAGATAAGAAGTCATCCTCAGGGGTTTGGTCAAGGTGGAGAGGTCACATCATCATCTTCTTCTTCTTCTTCTTCTTCATCATCATCATCATCATCATCATCATCAGTGGTTTTGGAGATGGTCACTTCCATCGGTTCGCTACAAGTCTTTGGTTCTGACACCCCTGAAGAGACCCACCGGTGCTTTTACACAATGAGGACAAAGGGTCCCTCGTAACAGTCTGTCCGTCCAGCCTAACCGTACATTAATCCAATTAATCCACCCACCCCATTCATCCATTCATCCATCCATCCATCCAAATCATCCACCCACAATATTCATTCATCCCGAACCATTCATCCACCCACCCTATCCACTCATCGATCCATCAGTCTCACTTCAGATCAACTTCCTCCTTCTCCTTCTCCTCCATCTCCTTCTGCTGCTGCTCCTTCCACCTCTTCTGCACCTCCATCAGTCCCTGCTGAATCTGCTGCACTGCCTCCTCGTCCCCGGCTGCGCGGGCCAGGGGCAGCGCCTCCTTGTACAGGTCCAGCGCCGCCTGCATGTCCCCTACACCGCCAGCAGAGGGGGCCGGAGAACACGTGACTCACACACATGGGGTTTGGCATCTTCTCAGGGTTGTGACAACAGGGGAACAGTGAGGCTAGACCGGCGTTGCAGCCTTGCCTGTTTGATGTGATGAGAAGAAGAATCTCTAAATATCAAAAAGGTACTGTTTTGATGAACATAGCTATGCTGTTTGAGAACTACCCTTCAGGCTTGTGCTGTACCAGCAGGACCAAGAGCCTATCCAGTTAGCTTACCTTGGCGAGGGCTATGCTACGTGCTTGAGATGAACCAGTAGGACTGGGAACAGACCTGGGCTCGACTAACCAGTTAGCTAAACATGGAGCAGGGTTTCCCCGATATGTAATCCTCCTCATCCTATTCAAAGGCTGCAACAGGCGACTCATCGAAGCCAGACGTGATGCGGACAACAACATTTGCATCGTAGTTAGACTATAATACGTTTCTACGTTTCTACGTTTAAAGTAGCCTAGGTCTGTAGACAGTTATAGGCTATTCGGTAGGATAGGATCAGAAAGTTGTTCACTGATCACTTTTATTCTCTAGTGCTACCGGTGAAATGAGTGGTCGCTCGCTGGCTCGGGTGCACTCTCCCAACAACACAGTTGTGAACGTAAATGAATGAAGATAATTTGACAATTAGATAATTAGAATTATGCTTGCGTGGCCTATTAGTGGTTGTCTAAACGGTGTTCTAAAAGTCAAAACTCCTCTGGAATACTAGGCTACGGTCTTTAGGTGAAGACGGATCTGCAGAATAAACATCATAGGGGACCATTTGGCGACTTGTCTGCCATAAGTATGAGCGGCCCCCATATCACAAGGAAATGATCAGAGAGCCTTGGAGCCGTTTTCTGAAAAGCCAAGAAAAATCAAATGCTCGCCATCAGAATGTACCCCCTGCCATTAGATCTGTCTAGTTTACTTTAATGCTTAGTCAAATAAATTAGATTCAACAAATACTTTTCCGCATTGTGCCACTTCATTTATAATATATCTGATAAATATCAAAGAAAATTAAGCTGAAAATGTACACAAATTGTCCTTTGTTTCTACCCAGTTCAAGGCACATTTGTACAATGATCTGATCTCAGATCAGATCTGATCGCAGATGCCTTGAATCTGTTGATTGTTGTCATTTGTAAGAATGAGACTCATTTTGTAAGTTTCAATCTGTCCATTTTGTTTTTCAAAAATCTCACCAGTAGTCACCATTTAAAGGGTTATTTTTCAACATTTTCTTCCGGGGGGGCATGCCCCTGGACCCCCCTAGTGTTGCTAGGTTACCAGGTTACTCAGAGCACCACTGCTACAAAATAAATCTAGGGGAAACACTGCATGGGGAGAACTACACATAAGGCCTGAGATGAACCAGTGGGGCCACAGTGTATCCAGTTAGCTCGACTTGGTGAGGACGATGCTACAGGCCTGAGATGAACCCGTGGGACCAGCAGGAGGGGAGCTAGCTACCTTGGTGCAGCACGACTCCAGCCAGGTTCCCCAGCAGCACGTGCAGGTCCGGGTGTCCGGCCTCACGGCTCAGCTCCACCGCCCGGCTCACCACGGGCAGGGCCTCGGCGTGGAGCCCCTGCAGGTCCAAGATGGTGGCTAGGTCGCTCATCAACACCAGAGTCTGGAGGACACAGCAGCCAGAGACATACAGGTGTCAACTGTTCAGCTACCAGAACTGCTCAGGCGTGGTGGTTAAAAACAAGTCTAAAAGGTTTATAAGGTGTTACTATTCACCAATGAGTTACTCTAAGATACCAGATACATAAAAGTCCTTATAACCTAAATCTTATTTCTTGGTCTCGTTGTGTCACTTTGTATTGCCGTTTTGCACAATTAGTGCATTATAAATAAAGTTTGATTGTTTGTATAAAAAACACCACAGAAGTAATCTATATGCATGTACGCCATAGTGAACTCCTTCGTGCCAGACTCTTCTGAGACACGTTGGGCTCGATGCTTCGTATCTAGTTGCTGCTAGATGCTAGATGCTTCGTATCTAGGTGATAGTTAAAGTGATGGTTAAGGCTGGTTCTGTACGTATGGTTCTGCATTCTGGTTCTGACGGTGTACCTGCGGGTGGCTCTCTCCCTGCTCCTCGCTGCAGATCTGCAGGGCCCTGCGGTAGTCCTGGGTGGCCTGCTTCAGCCTGCGCGTGGCTGCACGGTACCGGGCCCGCGAGTCCAAACACAGACCCAAGAGAAGCCGGGTCTCCTTCCTCAGACCCTCTGGGGAGACCAGGGGAGAGGAGGAGGAGGAGGAGGAGGAGAGGGGGAGATGGAGAGACAACAGAGAGAGGAGAGTTACAATGCGGTTGACCTCCATGCAGGACTCTTCACTCTTCAGTATTCATAACACCTATGACAACTGTATAATAGCCCATGACAGTACCATCACAGTACCATAACAGTACCATACCATCGTACCCATTTGTTATGTATCCCTGCACTTCATGCTACTTGGGTAAGGGATAGTGTAGTGGTGAGGGTTTAACTCCCAGCCAAAGGGTACTAAGTTTGATGCCCATGTCCACAGTGTCTAGTCTAAGTCTAGGCTTTCTACCAAAGGTGCTTAACCCTAACCTGGTACTTAAGATAAGATAAGATATTTCTTTATTGATCCCCCTTAGGAGAAATTCGCAGGTGACCAGCAGTGCAATGGGAGAAAGAGTACAAAAACAAAAAACAATAGTATTTATACAATAAAATAAATGTACCAATTTGTAATAAAAAAATATTTGGATGAGATAAACATACTATATACAAGTGATTGACCGTTTATAGCTGCCCTGCGCTTACGAGAATGAATTGAATATAGCTGTAGTATAAATAAATATAAATATAAATATAAATGTGCCAATGAATGAATCTGAATTAGCTTTAAGTCGCTTAGGATCGCTTAGGATAAAAACCACTTAAATGGCTATATAGTAAATAGTAGTTTGGTCTGATGTATTCATAAATTTGTTGGGTGCTTACTTTCGTTGTACTCTACTGGGACTGTGCATTGACAGTAAAGGGGAATCCAAGCTAATGTTGACTAGGGACGAGAGGCTGGTACCTGATTGGTCGGTCACTGACTGGTCTGTGTTTGATTGGTCGTCGGGTGGCTGGGCTCGGTGCTGCTCCAGTTTAGCCTCCAGAGACTCTGTGCAGAATTGGTAGCCGTGTTCCGCCAACTCTGTCCTGCAGAACCACAACCATCAACGGCGGTTCACCACAGGGGCAGCCCGCCGCCGCCGGCCCGTGACCCCACGTTCAGGTCACTGAACCCTCACGACCCCAACTTCCTGCAGTGTTGTGGATCTGCTGCGGATCTTCCCCACACATTGTCTGGACCCAATCAACAGCTGCCCTTAATATCAACATCCCACGGAGTACATTTGTGAGTAGTAGTTTGCTCATGGCTAACTAGAGCTATATAAATTAGCTTTACCCCCCAAAAAACATACCGTCAAGTAGGTCAATCTTATAAGTCAGCGATCCCTGTGGCTCCATGTGCCTATCGGGCTCAGGGAGGTGCTGCCTCTAGGCCTGAGCCATGGCCTGGTCAGACCTTAACTCTACAAACGCTAAGCGTGTTCATGGGATGGAGAGGTGCTGGAGCTGCTCCTACTTGTTCTGGCCGGCGTAGATGGTGGCCAGCTTCAGAGAGATCTCTATGATGCCGTTGTCATCCTTCAGAAAAGAAGAAGTTAATTACAGTGAATTCCCTCAACCGCGTTCAGAGATGCACTGGCTTTTTAAAACACTGGAGGGCCACTGGTGCACATACCTCAGGTGTTCCCCCAGACAGCATATAGCTCATGGCTGCTTTGAAGAGTTTCTCTGACTAGACAGGAACAGTTCGTCTTCATCATCATCATCATCATCATCATCATCATCATCATCATCATGCTGCTGGCCGTTTAATGGTGGGGCCTTAATGGATTTATGAGTCAACTGATTATATGTCCACACGTCTGTTACTCACCTTGTCCAGCTGGCCCTGGACGTAGGCGAGGTTGGCCATCTAGGGACACAACAACACACATATTACAGAGAGAGGCAATACTACAGTCTGAAGAGAAAAACACTTACTAGGCTGTGAGTGAGTGAGTGAGTAAGTGAGTGTTACCAGGCTGTAGGTGTAGATGATGGCCTGCGTGTTGGAGGACTTGTGGGCCAGAGCGACCGCCTGGTGGAGCAGCCCAGTGGCAGCTGGGAGTTGACCCCTGTACATGCTGAGCTACACACACACACTTTGTCTTGGTTCATTCATACAAAAAAAATATAAGGGCTAAATGCCCTACGATTGTAAAATAAAAGCAATCAACAGTAACAATGTTCGACCAAGGTCATATAAACCCTCTACAGCATTATTAGTAGCAGTAGTCGTTGTGTAAAAAGCAATGCCAGCGGCAGCAGAAGGCGTAGTGTGGTGTTGCAGCTGGTGGTGATAACTTGGTAGGTAGCAGAAACCTCACCTTGGCTTTCTTCAACAGCAGAACGATATCATCCTCGTTTTTCTGCTGCTCGCTCCGTGTGTCCTCCTCCGCGGTCTGGAAGAAGGAAAAGGCTGCGGAACAAAATGTTCCGTCATCAGCAGCCATGATCAGCATGATCCACAATACGAGTGTTTGGAACTGAAGCCTTGGTAAGCAACCCAGCATGCCGGGGGACCACTTTACCCCCGACAGATCACAGCGTTCAAAGATGAAGGATTAATTCCACACTCTGCCATGATTCACGCACATTAAACTGAACAACTGATGAAGTCACGGCATGGGTTCAGAGTGTTGGCTATGGCCTTCCTCTCCTTCATATCACCATAATGAGACGTGTACCGAGTGAGGTTGTTATAACCAACGTGTCATAAACCCACCGAGTGCCCCGAGCAGCATGCCGGTCCGCGGGGGTCCCTCGCCCCGCCGGTGCTGGTGGTCCTCCCGACCCGTGTCTTCCATCAGTCGTGACCTTGCCGAGCTGGAGATGGAGCTCCATCGCGGCGGTTCTGGATTCAAGGCCCGAAGCTGAGGTGTACGGAGGAAACTCTTTCCGGACAGACTGCGTGTGGTGTGAGAAACGACACCTCTGGCGTGCTTTTTCCCGGCGAGGAGCACAGCGCGCAGCGCACAGGGGGTCGCCATGTTTGATGTTTACGAAACCGATGAGGAGACACGTGACGCGGAAGTGAGGTAATGCTTGTGAGTGCCAATCAGCTGCAATGAACACTGCAATTAAGACGGACTTGGGTGTTGTTTTACCTGCTACCAATCCAAGTAATACTTTGTCTATTGTAATTGTGATGATGATACCATTTCACTTAGCTATTGTTGATCGGATCAAATGTTTGTTGAGTATGGTATTTTTGTATCTTTGACAAGGAATTGACCTTTAGTTGATCTTTAAGATCCTCTGGATATTTTGGATGGCAGAGAAATGTTTTTTAGACTCTTTGAATGTGAGCCTGCGAAAGGACTAAATGTTACATAATGTGTGATCGTTTTGATTAAAGAGAACACCCATGCACCCTTACCTTTCCAGAAATGGTTTAAGGAATGCTGCTGGTACCAGAATACACACGTTTATATTCAGTGCACTGAAGATGTTGCTTCAAAATAAAAGACCCTTTATGTTTCCAAATCCATGGCTGGAGGTTTAATGATATAAAGAGATAAGACAATATTGTAGTAACGTTGTAGTGTGTTGACCTTCAGGAGAATGACAATGGGTTGTTATTGTGAAAGACTGCAGGCCAGCCCCTACCGATGTCGTCACAACAACATCCATTCGCAATTACATGCAATGGCAAAACAAAAGCAGGCTGTTCATCTTAAAAAGAAAACACGTATTAAGCCACAAAAATAACATGCCAAAATAAAAGCAGCTCTGTTTCTGTCACAAATGCAACAGATACCCAAATAAAAGCGTCACCTGGTAATCCACAAACATGACACAGAAAGTAAAAAATGCAGTGTGTATTTCCAAGTACAGCAGCAAGTCCCCATTTGGCACCCAGACAGCCCCTTCTATCTGCTCCAACAAACACAACCTACTAATTAAGGCCTTCCTGAGGCCGTCAGCCTGGGTCCAACACCAGGGTCCAGCCCAGCGTGGCAATTGGGGACCTTTAATTGTTGATTCATATTTGGCATTAACAGCAATATAATGATTGCCATCATATACTGAATGTACAGGCATTCATGCATCAGACATGTTTCGGTAAACTGGCAAAGACAACTAATATCCCATAACTTTTTTTTTGTTATGAACAAAATAAACAGTTTATAGTAGTGCACATGAGGTAAACACATCTTAAGCATTCATGTAGTGATCCTATCTCCACGTTCACATCTACTGTGGTGCATCTTGGCAGAGCCAACACTGTATATATGTGGTCTTCTTAGCCACGGGGTCTTGGTGATCCAAGTCCATGGACTTGCGTCAGCCTCCACGGGCTGCATGAGCAGAACCAACCACCCCTCAGAGGTCCTGGTGGTCGGGGAAGTTCTTGACGTGGTTCCTCAGCACCCCTTTGGTCTTGAAGGCCTTCCCGCAGCGGCAGACGTGGGGCCGCTGCTGGCTGTGGTTGAGCTCGTGCACGCGGAGCTGCGAGCCGGTCATGAAGAACTGGCCGCAGGTGGCGCAGTAGTGCCTCTTCTCGCGCGTGTGCCTGGTCCGCCGGTGGCTCTGCACGCCGCCCGACGTGGTGAAGCTCTTCCCGCAGTCATCGCACGAGAAGGGCTTCTCCCCCGTGTGGGTCCGCTCGTGCGCCTGCCACGAGTTGCGGTAGGAGAAGGCCTTGTCGCAGTAGGAGCAGCTGTACAGCTTCTCCTTGGTGTGGGTCAGCCGGTGCATCTTCAGGTAGTGGGCGATGGCGAAGCTCTTGCCGCAGTCGGCGCAGGCGAAGGGCTTGTCATCACAGTGGAACAGCCTGGTGTGCGAGCGCAGGTGGGAGGACTGCGTGAAGCGCTTCCCACACGCCGTGCAGAGGAAGGGCCGCTCGCCCGTGTGCGTGGTCCGGTGCGCCGTCAGGTGCGACTGCTGCGTGAAGCGCTTGTCGCACTCGGTGCACTGGAAGCGCTTGATGCCCAGGTGCATGCGGTGGTGCAGCTGCAGGCCCTGCAGCCTCTTGAACCGCTTGTCGCAATAGGTGCACCGGTAGGCCCGTTCGTCCCCGTGGGTCCGCAGGTGGGACTGCAGGCCCCCCTGCAGCTTGAAGCCCTTCCCGCACACCGAGCACACGTGCGGCTTCTGGACGGAATGCGTCACCTGGTGGAGCTTCAGGCTCTGTGGGCTGGTGAAGGCCTTGAGGCACTGGGGGCACGACAGCAGCTTCTGGTTCTGGTGCGACCGGCGGTGAAACTTGAAGCCCTGGTAGGAGACGAACTGCTTGTCGCACACCTCGCAGCGGTAGCACTTCTCGTCCTTGTGCATGTCCAGGTGCTCGTTCAGTGTCGCCTGGTGGCTGAAGCCGTCGTTGCAGAACCAGCACTTGAAGGGCATGGTGCTGGAGTGGGTGCGGTGGTGGGCCTTCAAGTCCCTCTTGAGGACGAAGGCCTTGTCGCAGTGGGAGCACTGGTACTGCTCCTTGCGGCCGTGGGTCTGCTGGTGCACCACCAGACCCAGCAGCGTGGGGTAGGTCTTCCCACACTGCCAGCACTGGTTGGGCTGGAGGCCCCGGTGGCCCTGGAGATGGGCCTCCAGATGGGCCTGCTTGTAGAAGCCCTTCCCACACTTGGAGCAGTAGGACATCCTCCGGCCCACGTTGGTCGCACCGCGCACCTTCCTCATCTTCAACCTGGCCAAGCCAGGGTGGTCTCCTGCAGGGGTCACAGGTTAAAGTTCAAAGACCAGATCGGAAAGGGGGTCTCACCTGCCTGGTCGAGTCCTGGTCAAGTTTGGAGAATGGAGAATTTGCCTATGGAAATATTTGGCATTTCCTTTAAAATACCTTTTGACAACCATACAAACTCCAGGGGGCACATGCAGAGAACTCTGTATAGAAAGATGGAAAGGTGCATACACAGAATTGCTGAGATTTTCCCAGATGTTCCACAGTGTGCAGCACAACAGCACAAGAGGCACTGATGAAAGATACCAACTGTCATGACATTGAGGCATGTGAACAAGCTTGGAATCTGCACCCCGTCAACACCCACAATGGACCAAACATGGTTGTACGAACACCGATAATGATCTGGATTTCTCAATGAACTGATTGGTTAATAGACTTATGCATGTTCTCGCAGGGTTTAAAAACATCTGCGTGGAAACCTGAATAACACGTTTCTGAGGGTGTTTCTCTGCACAGCACGTATATAAATAATATAATAATAATATATATATATATATATATATATATATATATATATATATATATATATATATACACACACACACACACATATACATATATATTCTAATTTCTTACGGAGTAATATGTGGTCCCGCGCGCCCAGCCAGGAGCTGCAGTCGGTCAGTCGCACCGAGAGCGTGCGGAGGCCCGGGTACGACCCCATGTCCTCATCAGATTCCGGTTCGATTTTATTCAGCGTGCCGTTGGATTTGGCTTCGGATCCCTGGAGTTAGAACTTCACAGATTATACTCTTGACAAGACTGGGACACCAGGACGTTGGGGACAACAGGACGGATGTATGAATGCATCCTACTGCTTATAATGCATGTTATTGACAGTAAGCACAGGATTGGAGAAAATATCGAGGTGACACTTAAATCAAGACATAGCCATGATCCACAAAATAAAACGTGTAGACGTTACATCAGTGGAGACTCTCCAGTGGTGAGTCTCACTGAACAGAAGTATACGAGAAGGACACATGTACAGATCCATAGGCATAGATTTAGGGGCGGGGATGCAAGGCATACGTCAATATTTTGAGCACGCGCATTTTTCCGCCCCAACGAAAACACGACAGCAGCAGAGGACTTTTATTTTGAAAATACGTTTTCGTTTACTCAACCTATTGCGTTACTCATACACGAGACACTTTCTCAAACAGGGCTGGGCTTTTTTTTTCTTCTACAGGACTGTCTTTTCCGACTCCACCCTCCACCCCCATGTCCAAAAGTAACCCACGCCACAGCACAAAAGTTTGATAACTCAGCAGACTTTTAACGTTGACATGCGTGATATCCTCCGGTCACAACAGTAAAAAGTTTACTCAAGTTAAAGAGGTGGCCTGTCTATTTCAGACGCCTGTGGACTGGCTCCCGGCATCATTTCACCATAATAAGAGAACAGCATCACGCCGCCACCTGATCTACAGTACCGGGACTCGAACTCGGTAAAGTGGTGCCGTTGAATTACCGGTAAACACGGATCGCCCTCCATCCCGTCCTGTTCACTCGTCTTTCGGGTAGTAAATAGCACACTGCTGCGGGAACCAATCCATGCCAGTAATTCAGTGGATACTGTTCAGCTTCCGGGTCATGGGGTCGAATTACCAAGAACGTCCTCCCTCGTCCACTGGAGGGCACTGTTGCGCACCTAGACACTCCACCAGGGAGGCATATTCACAGTAGCAGGTCCGTTAAATCCGAGACACTATAGAATGTTGTTATTGTGCATAGGAATGCACAATCTAGATATCGCTTTTCGTCTTATTATTCTTCTTCATACCAAATGTCTGCAATTAATGGAAGCTAAACGACTGAACCTCGAGATTTTATTCAAACTGTATTACACAGGTCTATTTCCGTATGGCTGTGCTATATACTTTTCATTTTTGTAAACTTTTTACTTTTTTTAGATATTTGCGATTAAAAATGCAAAAAACTCCCATAGAGATATCATTGAGCCTAGCTTTCCATTGTTAGGTTTGACTCGGCTAATTGCTTTCCAACTGTAAATTGGGCGGCACAGCTCAGTGGGTCGAGCGTGGGTTCAACAGCCGGAGGGTTGGCGGTGGGATCCTCAACTAAATGTCTCAATGATTACGGGCATTCCTATGCACAAGTAATTCCTCGCGTGGAATGACATTTTCTTGTTACAAATGCTATGTTGATCTCCGACCGTAAAGTACATATTTGAATCAATTAATTTTAAATAATTATAGTTTGGAATGTTTACTGATGAGTTTGAGGTTACATTTGTTTCAGGATGAACATGGAGGGCATCGTTAGGTTTCCTTGGAACCACAGACACTTAATTTCCTGCATTCTGGTGAATTATAAGGCACCAATTTGAGTCTTTTCTGCATTCATTTATGGTGTAAATATCTTTATGTAAAATAAAACAAAATCCAGGCACCAGGTGACCATTTGAAATATAACAATATAATGCAGTAAGGCTCTCAGGCATTCTGTATTGCTTTCAAATATTTTTCTCCTGCAGATCAACATCTCATTTAATATTATCCCTCTTGAGTCAACACACACAGAGGGATGTGTAAGTTATGTCCCCTTTGTGTCTTTTTGGGGGGAATAGTGTGTTTTGGGGAGTAAAAAGACTCCCCTATCGAAGACAGTGTTGCATCGGAGTGACGTTGGGTGGTTTTTCAAAATAAAAAGGAAATCTGCTTCTTTTGTGTTCTTTTCTTGTATTTGGGGCAGCAGTAGCTCAGTGGGTAGAGCTGGTGGACAGAGCGGGTCGTCCACTAACCGTAGGGTCGGCGGTTCGATCCCCGCGATCCTCACTTCCAAACTGTCTGCATGTCAAAGTGTCCTTGAGCAAGACACTGAACCCCTACTTGCTCCCCGGGCGCTGAACATAGCAGCCCACTGCTCCTATGTACCATAGGATGGGTCAAATGCAGAGAACAAATTTCATTCCCATATCTGAGAATGACAAATAAAGACCAAAAGGTCTTCTCTTCTCTTCTTTATTGAGGGGGGAGAACGCGTGTGTTCTAGATACTGAGGTTGAACGTAGGCAGACATTTACAAGAGAAGACTTGATGGGGGCAGCAGTAGCTCAGTGGACAGCGCGGGTCGTCCACTCACCGTAGGGTCGGCGGTGCGATCCCCTTGACCCCCCTCCTCCAACTGTCCACATGTTGAACCCCACAAGTGTACTGATTGTAAGTCGCTTTGGACAAAAGCGTCTGCTAAATGCCCCGTTACCCTTTACTTGATCAAAAACAGCAGGGAAGGTCAGGTGTAACAGCAGCAGCACAAGTTCACAGAACCGGAGCAGTGTTCAGAAATTAAATATTGATGAAGAATGATTTCTTCCAAGACACTTTTGGGAAACATTCTCGAGAGCAGCCATGTGATTTACTGAGGCTGGATCACAGGAAGGCAGTTGACATACAAAAGACAGGCTATGCATTTCACCAGGTACAGCCGATGTGCTCCCGGTCTGGCACCCACACCGTGTAACAAAAGGTCTTCCTTTTTCAGACAGAACCTCCGACAGCTCCTTGAAGACGTCCCGGCCCACGGAGGTCCTGGTGGCCGGAGCGACGTGGCGTGTCTCGTCAGCCTTGTTAGGTGGCATTGGTTTATGCTACATACTTGTCCCTATACAAATAAACACTAAAAAATTAGTTATTTGACCGTCGATCAATGCCGGTCAGACCATTCTAAAAAATATAAACATTTGAAAAAAAAGAAACGACAGCGCAGCCCTAGTGGCTCGCCCGCTGGTGACGCTTCACTGCATGGGCTGTCCTGAAGTTCTCCCCGCAGGCGCTGCATGGGAACGGCTTCTCCCCCGTGTGGATCCTCTCGTGCTCCCGCCATTCGCGTTTGGAGGCGTAGGCCTTGTGGCAGTAAGAGCAACAAAACTCCTTGTTGTGGCTCCGCTGGTGGACCACCAGGTAGCAGGCGACCGGGAAGCTCTTGCCGCAGTCCTGGCAGGCGAAAGGCTCGTCCTCGCAGTGGTAGAGCGCGGTGTGCTTCTTCAGGTGGGAGGACTGCGTGAAGCGCTTGCCGCACGCCGTGCAGAGGAAGGGCCGCTCGCCCGTGTGCATGGTCCGGTGCGCCGTCAGGTTGGACTGATCCGTGAAGCGCTTGCCGCACTCGGTGCACTGGAAGCGCTTGATGCCCAGGTGCATGCGGTGGTGCAGCTGCAGGCCCTGCAGCCTCTTGAACCGCTTGTCGCAATAGGTGCACCGGTAGGCCCGTTCGTCCCCGTGGGTCCGCAG
>OMKI01012612.1:4311-19872 GCA_900302315.1 Phycis blennoides | reverse complement strand
CCCCCGGAACCCTGCAGCCCCTTCCATCTGCCCTGATGTCTGCTTTTACTGGAACGTGATGCTTCTCCTCCCTTTGTCTGTCATCCTCATGCTCACCCCTCCGCCTTATGTGTATCTCTCTCTCTCTCTCTCTCTCTGTCTCTCTCTCTCTCTAATGTAACACACAACCCTACGATGCATTACAACATGGCTGTCATAGTGGAACATTGTTGAAATAATTGAACAGCTATTGTATTCCCTGTATCATCCTTATGTATCAGGCATAAACATTGAGCCAATGTGATTTGTAATGATAAGCCATAAATAATCTATAATAGGATTAGTTTATCGAATCAGCTTCATATAACCACATCCTCTGCTCAGATGCTGGAGACAGCCATGCGGGCAATAACCAATGTGTGTCTGTCTGAGTGAAGGACGATGGCTTTACTCAAATACAGGCAAACAACTCCAGCAACCAACCAAGCAGAGGCTGAACAACTCAACATCTCAAACAGTACACATCAAACACATCACACGCCAGCTGCCATTTGATATAGTGTGTGTATGTATGTATGTATGTATGTATGTATGTATGTATGAATGTATGTATATATGTATGTATGAATGTATATAATGTAGCCTATTTGCATGTTGGCCTGTTTCAAATGTAGAAATAGGCCTAGGTGGTTTTTATCTCCGATTTTTTGGGGACAATGAAATCCTTTTTTTAATTAATCAAATCACATGCTTTAATTTTAATTCCCTTGTAGGCCACACATGAAAAAACAGTACATGATGTTTTCATTTTAATAAGGGAGTCGCGGAGCGCATGCGCAGTAACCAATCGGAATTCTGAATCATATCGCCCAGAGAGAGGAAGGAGAGAGAGGAACGAGATAGAGGAAGGGAGGGAGGGGGAGAGAGCGAGAGAGAGAGCGATAGACAGAGAGGTGAGCCATAGTGTGTAGAGTGATGGGACCTGGCTAACGGAACAGCAGCGAGTGATCACTCTCCCAGCTGGTAATGACAGGTAGAAGATTATTGTTTTATTGCGATCAGCATGATTCATTTGTTATAATCTTGCACGATTAAGTTGCACGATCTTTACCTCGCATAAAAAGAAGACATCGGCTTCGCGTACAAATTGTTACCGCTCCTCTCACGATGTCAAACAGGCTGTGGAAGTGAAATGCGTGGAAATAAAGGAGGAAATAAACGGCGATGTGATGATGAGAATATGATCTCTTGTTGACGTCGATGGTCTCTTTCCACCGCTTATTTCGCAGCGTTCATAACTGTGTAGGCCTACTTTTGTATTGGATCACCTCTTAAAACACACGCTACCTGATGTGTTTCCTTTTCTATCGATTTTGAATCGAAACCACCTCGAATAGTTTTTTGATTGATCGGTTTCTTTTTTTTTTTTTTAAGCGAAATTCAAAACAAACCAAAAAAAAAAAAACCGTGTGTGTATGTGCGCCCCCAGGGGGGCTGGGAGGACGTCGGGCTCTGTGTTCAGTATGACGTCACGTATGACGTCTGTGTTTTGAGCTTGCCTTGAGAGAACCATTTCAGCACCATGGATAGCTCCACGCTTGAACGGCCTGTACATTGATATGTCCATCGATTTTATCTCAAATAATTAGAGGACTACATGAATGGCTGATTTCTGATTGCAACGGTCAGCTCAATGCAGCACTGAAAGAGGGTATTAAAAGCTTGATGTGGAAAAGGCACTAGCTTTTTGGTTATTTGATAGAATGGCCTACTTATGCAAGTATAGTTTCCTTGGACTGCTCGCAAAATATAGAGCGTTTTACCTTTGCTTTGTTTACTAACTCACGTCAATCTATCAACATAATGCACTAATATTTTTATATTAATAACATAGGCCTACTAGTACATCTACATTCATGGGGCACATTATAGCCCCACAGGAAATAGCCAGTTTATACAGTTCAAACAAATCACAGAAATACAAGTAGTGTATTTCCTTGTAGTAACCCATGGCAACTGAACAGTTATTTCACACAACCTGAGCTGATTTAGGAATGATTTAGGCCTACACTGTTCAACTAATGTAACAGGACCAGTGTAGACATGCAGAATGTAATGGCTAGAATGTGTTCCAAAACTCAGACTGCCACACCAAGGGGTAGTGTGTGTGTGTGTGTGTGTGTGTGTGTGTGTGTGTGTGTGTGCGTGTGTGTCTGTGTGTTTTAATAACAGCCTCACTCAGCTGTGGCAACTGAAGGAAATTGAGATTCACCGGGAGCAGAAATGAGAGAGCAGTAATAGGAAATGCAATGAGCTGTAAAAGACCAGGATCCCAAAGGATGGCAGAAAGTACTAAACCTTGTAACAAATCCAAAAGAAGAATCATTGTCTGGGAAAAGCTATTCAAGCCTTTATCGAACAGCCTATACAGAACAACTGAAGCTCAACCTTTGTTTTGTAAAGACTAACTTTAAACTTCTGAAGTTTTCCGTTCATTGAACAGTAACTACATGATTGCTGCTCATCAATATTAACATGTTGGTACCTATAGATACATCAATACATTATCTGCTTGCTATTCCAACCAATAGTATATGTTAGATAATATTATTAAATATGTATTAATGCAATGTCTTTATTCATGTCTAAATTATGAGAGAGAAAGAGAGAGAGAGAGAGAGAGAGAGAGAGAGAGAGAAAGAGAGAGAGAGAGAGAAATAGACATAAGGGAGAGTGAGAAATAGACATAAGGGAGAGTGAGACAGAGAGAAGACATAAACAAGAAGAATATGTAAATAGAGACAGATCAAACAGAGAGAGAGAGAGAGACATAGACATAGAAGGAGACAGAGAGAGGAATACCATTTTGGGTGGAAGGAAGGCAATGTGTTACATCTATTCATGCATGCTTGAGTAAATGTTCCTTCTTGTCTCTACTCTGAAGCAGTCCCTTTGAGCCTTGTGTGTTATGCTTTGTGTGTGTGTGTGTGTGTGTGTGTGTGTGTGTGTGTGTGTACAGACAGAAGGGAAGGATGACTTCTTGTCCGGAGATCTGTGGGTCGGAATACGCTGAGCAAGCCCAGGCCGGTGTCAACTGCCAGCAGTATGGTGTTCGCTCATACCTACACCAGGTAGACACACACGCATGCACTCATGCATGCAGGCGCACACACTCATGCATGCAGGCGCACACACTCATGCAGACACACGCACGTGCACACATACATTCAAGAAAGCACACACACACACACATACATGCGGATGTGTGCAAAATTGCAAAAACCCAATGGGAACAGAAGAGTGTTGAAGGTTGACTCATCACATGGGTTTCAGTTGGCAGAAATAATGTGTAAATTCCACATTTCCACAATGCACACGCTCTCCTCGGAACTCCAACATCCATCTCTGGGCGCATTTTACGGGGACACTTGTAACAAGCTCACAAAGTGCTTAGAGCCAGATCTATAAATCAAATCTGAGAAATAAACACATAAAACATGTCCAGTTAGTGACGACAAAATACACACGCCGAATAATTCCCACGAGTGACAAATCACTTCCTCCCGCCCCGCTCCAGTTTTACGAGGAATGCACCGCCTCCGTCTGGGAGCGTGACGAAGATTTTCAGATTCAGAGATCGCCGAGTCGGTGGAGCTCTCTACTCTGGAAGGTGAGCGTCCGTCCTCCGGGTCGGCCCTCGTTAAGGCCCCTCAGGAACATCTCTCCCGCCCTTCGGTGTGCGGAGAGTTTCGCTTTGATGTTCGCCTCAAGATTTGTGGTAACATCTGTGAGACCAGACGGGCTCGCGTCCCCTTGCGTTTCTCTTCCCTCCGGGTCTGTCTCACGTCCCCTCGTGTTTCTCTTCCCTCCGGGTCTGTCTCACGTCCCCTCGTGTTTCTCTTCCCTCCGGGTCTGTCTCACGTCCCCCCGTGTTTCTCTTCCCTCCGGGTCTGTCTCACGTCCCCTCGTGTTTCTCTTCCCTCCGGGTCTGTCTCACGTCCCCTCGTGTTTCTCTTCCCTCCGGGTCTGTCTCACGTCCCCTCGTGTTTCTCTTCCCTCCAGGTCTGTCTCACGTCCCCTCGTGTTTCTCTTCCCTCCAGGTCTGTCTCACGTCCCCTCGTGTTTCTCTTCCCTCCAGGTCTGTCTCACGTCCCCTCGTGTTTCTCTTCCCTTCAGGTCTGTCTCACGTCCCCTCGTGTTTCTCTTCCCTCCAGGTCTGTCTCACGTTCGGAACCCTGATCCTGTTGGCAGGCCTCATCGTGCTCCTGGTGGGCTACGCCACGCCAGCCCGCATCGAGGCTTTCGGGGCGGATGACCTGCTTTTTGTTGACAGGTATTGTACCGAGAACTACCGCCCCCCCCCCCCTTTTTCCTTTGCTTCACGCTAGAGCCAGTTTGGTTTTTTAAGCAGCTTAGGTTTTTGTGGGTGTTTCTTTGTGCCGCTGCGACTTTGAACGTCATCAAACACAGTTTTGAAACACAAAAAAAACACCCCCTCCCTCACTGCTCCCTTGGTTCGCTCGTCCGCCACTGAGAAGCGTTACGTTCTTACATTCACACGCCTGTGATGGATGGATGGATGTGGATGGGATGGATTCCCAAACCAATCAGGGAGGAAATGCCCTGATTGATGTCAGAAATTAGCTGGGAGGGATTTAAAATATATATTGACATATAGAGGCAGTCAACTTAAAACAGTCTCACTGTACATGTCACTCACCAATACCTGAATCATGGCTATGCCATTAATAACAAATTACACAAATGTATGAAATGCAAAGATTTAAGGAGCCATAAACAAACAAAGTCATAACCTTAGCAGTCAAGTCAAACTCTACAGATTCTCAATATATATAGTTATGGACATCTCATTCTCATTCAACATTCTGCAAAGCTAAGCAATGAACTGGCTCAGGTCAGGGACCAAAATAAGTATGTTGACACAGAAAGGTATTTATTGTCGAAGTTGAGACGGAAACAGGTCATCCTACCCTTAGCGGTGGAATCCTGAAAAACAAAGGACGCACACAACATTTGGACAGACATACAGTTCTATCGCACTATAGTTATAGTGCAATAGAGTGCAATAGTTATATCTATAGTTCTCCCCCCTCCCCCCCTCCAAACCTGACTTCTCCCACCCTTCAGACCTGTAGCCCATCTCCCTGCTCGGCGACATACATACATGAAAGAGCAAACAAAACCAGATGCACAATACAAGATCAGATCAATTAAAAAAAACAAATCAACTGGGTCACATGGGAAAGCGTTCTCATGACGTGCGTAACCACACAAGCCGGGTAAGCAAACCACACAATCCGGTACATTTCAAGCCTAATTTGTGACACAAAAAGGCATTTGAAGTCAGGCGTTCACTGAAACCCTGCCCCTGCTCCCTGCACTGATTGCATGCGCTATCCGTTTGCCTGTTGATTCTGCATGTCTCGTCATCACAGCTTGATCCAAAGAAAAAAGCTAATCAATCTTTTTTTTTTCACTCGGTCCCATGAAGTTGTAGCCGTGCCATTTACTCAGACATAACATTTGTGTCACCAGGATTGTTTGCCTTCTGCTCCGTGCTAAAACTGGCCACAGATGTGTGGCCGGTCTCTGTGCCGTTACTTGTGAGAGGAATTTGTTTTAAACACAAAGGGTAGTGCCGGAATTTGAAAATCAAATTATCAATCATACATAGCATTGAAATAAAATACAAAAAAACTGCATGTAATACAAAGCATCATCAAAAATTAAACAGACTAAACGTACATCCATTGCCCTCCATGAAATGTGTATAATTGAATTACCTCCTCTTCAATAGTGGCTACATATGTAGCATGTGGTGGTTCAGGGTTTTGTGTATCAGCTTCAATGACAAACAAGGGGTGTGGCCATAACTGAACGAGGATGTGATTGGCTCATCTTAGGTTAAATACAAATACCATAAAAGGTAGGCAAAAAACACGACATTAAAATAGAAATTAAGATATGAAAATACATTTGAATGCAACAAAAACACCACTGGGTTACAGATGGTCATATTTAAGAGACCCATATGCGCTGCTCTGTAGAAGATCGGCTGCAAAGGCACAGGCTCTGGGCCCCCACAGTGTTCGACCAATCGGCACGGACCTTCTTGGTATGTCACCTCCCCCTCCAGACTCCTCCGCACCGCCCATTTGACATCACCTCCAGGTTTTGATTATCTCTCACGTGGGCTTTGTGTCCAGAGTCAAACGCCCACCTGAACCTTCACACCTAGTACCCCCAGATATAAAATACCGCACGCACAAACATAAACGCCGGTACGGTGAGGCAAAGGAAAAAAAAACAAAGAACAAGATATCGATTTTACAATCCAAACTATGGATTCTTTTTTTTATTTATCTTTCTTTTTCTTTTTGGCGTTCCCCCCCCCCCCAGCCACGCGGTGAGGTTCAACCGGGCCCTGGACGTCTGCAAGCTGACGGGCGCCGTGCTGTTCTGCGTGGGGGGGAGCTCCATGGCGGCGGGCTTCCTGCTGTCTGCGTTCGCCAAGAGCTACTCCAAAGAGGAGCTGTACCTCCAGCACAAGTTCAAGGAGCGGCTGGCGGCTGCGGGTACGCCGGCTCAGCGTCTGCCTGGTTGTTGCCGGTGTCGTCGGCTGCGTTGCCGCAGATTCGCCCGAACTCCCGTTCAGGCTTCGGGATGCTATACTGCAGTACGACTGCAGGGATTGTGGTGTTGCACCAAGAGCTGCTGAATGTGTTCCTCAATGTTTTGTGCAGGACTAGACACATGATTCAGTGACATGATAAAGAAGAACAATGATTATTGTATATTTGAAAGTTGTTGTGGTCTTTGCCAAGCGCATGTTTTGGTGCAGTTTTCCGTATGGAATCAAACTGAAAACACACAATCCAGTTTGATTCAAGGATTTCTGAACAACAAAATCACCCTCACACTTATGTTTAGCAAAGGAACATTACACAAACCTTCAGATTGTTCTTCACCTAATGCACCTGTTCTTCTCATTGCCATGACAGGTAATCCCATAACGAGAGCTCCGACCCCTGGAGACCGGAAGGTTCCAGTCACTCTGTCTAAGGTCCAGAACATCCAGCCACTGACCAGGAAATCAGACACCTGACAGCCGCCCAAACGAAGTGATCACGTCAAGAGATATATATAGATATAGATATATATTGGTGTGTGTGCGAGTATGTGTGTGTGTGTGTGTGTGTACGTTTGTGTTCATTTTAGTCGCTTTAAAAGGTCAACTTACATGACTGCACAATGCTGGTTCACCTGTTGATCATGCTGCTGCTCCCTGGGTCGTGACAGGCTCTATGAATAAGCACTGAGCACAAGTGTGGATATATTCCAGTCGGAGGCCCACGGACAGTCGAAAACATCCCATACATCTTTCTTCAGAAGTAGCTTAGCCACTGTGTGGAGGGGGGTCCCCTTTTCCTGTTCAGCCCCTGGTTAGCATTACAGACACCAAACTCTGACAAAGATCCCCTCTCTGATCTCATCTCACCTGCTGACGACAGCTGCTCTGATCAAAAGGAGAATAGAACAAACAGGATTCTATCTGTCGCACATGCTTTTATATAACTCTTTGTGTCTGTGTGCCTATGTGTTCATGTGCATGTGTGTGTGCGTGTGTGTGTGTGTGTGTGTGTGTGTGTGTATGTGTGTGTGCGTGTGTGCAACTGCTTTTCATCTACACATGCCAATTGCATATATACCTTAAGTGAAGGCCCTTCAATGTTGACCAAAATCGTTTTCGATCTTGTCCGCCCGTGAGGTGTGATCAGAGCACACTTGACCAAATGGCACGGGCGCATGTATCCCTGACATTCTCCTCCGGTCCACTAAAGGCCTCAGGCCCTGTCTAAGTCAGTCAATCAATATACCAAATGAGACAGACTGGCGTTGAAAAGGTGAATTAACAAAGGGCCCTGTGTGAGTTGATGGAGCGATAGAGAGAGAGAGAGATAGTCTGTCAGTCTGTATTGCAGCAAACGAGAGAGAGATATAATAGATAGATAACACAAGGTAATACAACAAATATCGTCTCCCCTCCCGTGCTGTGATTTAATCTTTTCAAGCAGATGCATTTCCACATAGACACACACACACACACACACACACACACACACACACACACACACACACACACACACACACACACACACATAGTTACAGATACATGCATTGCCTACCCTTCAATACGTTCACCTTTCCTCCAAAACTAAAAGATCCACGCACAGGTGCACACATCATCCACCTGCAATGACACAGCCCCCCCCCCCCCAATAATTCGGAACATGTTGCATAATAGATCGGTCCAACAGAGGACAGAGCCCCCCGCAGCGCCACCACCGCTGTCCACCACTCCACGAACACACGGCCAATCGAATCACCGCGGCGGCGTGCTCGTCACGGATGGCGGCTCCACACTAACATCGGTCATGTCATCTTGATGCGTCGCGTTCTCGCTGACCTGTTTTTATTTTTTTTTCTTATTATCTTCTGCTCTATTTTTGGTTTGTCAGTTGTTTTTGTTTTCTTCACCTGTACATAATTCGCTGTGTAAGATGTGTATACCGTTTCCCAAATAACCGTCGTAGAAACATTTTGGAGTATGAGCAAAAACACGGCACTTTATGAACACTGGCACAGGTCCAGTCTCCAGGCGGACGTGGGCTATGTTGAGTTGGAGCAGTCGATTCTGGTTTCGGTGTGTCCAAGCATGCCGTACACACATGCCGTACACACAGTGTATGGCACAGTGTATGGCATACACACAGTGTATGGCATGTGTGGCATTTTCCGAAGACACTCGTGCTGAGGTCCTATGTTTACTACCACGGGCAAACAAACATGCCATAAGATGACCTATCGACCTTGTTCCCCACCATGAGATCATTTAACTTAGGTGTATTTTAAACCGTAGCTGCCAGACTGCCATGGTGGAGTAAGTGGTAACAATGACACCTATAGATTACTACATGATTACTACATGACTTCATGACCATGACCATGACCAACCATTCATGCTGCAAAATAACAAGACATACACTTGACATCATGCGTAGGTTCTCACTAAAGAGGATGGAAGTCCTCAAACAGAGTCTGAAGGGCCAGTCATGGTCAGTAGATGTATTGACTCATAGTAACATGCCATGTCAAATCATGAGTTTCCTTGTTGTATAACAATTTTTTTTTTTGCTCTTTACTCTTCAACCTGGTAGTTAATGTTGAACACTTGAAGACTTGTCTAGAAATGTTAGGCTGTGATTCATGTAAGCCAACGACTACAGGAACACAGGAACAACTGTGTGTGTGTGTGTGTGTGACCTGTCATCAAGTCACGGTCAATGCAATGCAGAGATGTTGAAGAAACTTGAAATTAACGTGAAATTAAAAGTTTTGAAATCAAAACTGCTGCCAAAAGCTGCTTATGTTCATCACTTATAAGCTTAAAACATTGTCTATTTGTGTCACATTATGACCTCAAGGTACATTCAGAGATGCCTCACTGAGAACATTTTGGGTTGAGTACAATGACAGAGCCAAATGAGGAATGTCTTGCTTGGAGCTATTTGACAAATATAATATAACAGCCTTCATACATATTTTTGAATCTGCAAAATAAAACATGATAGCAGTAGGCCTATGTCGTTGTGTGTTTCGATATATTTTTTTCACAAAAATGTACAAAATAAAAGTGTAAAAGCCGTGCAGCTCAGCAATGGAAAAAACGATATCTTTTAAGTAATTATTTGAAAATGAAATAATGGTCAAAGCAGAAAATCATCAGAAAACACACCAAAAAAATTCAATGTCAAAACAATTAAAAATGGCTCACGGATGAAAAGCAGCTGCACATTATTTCTGTTCTCCTTTGTGTTCCGTTGTATGCACATGCTCTTTGAGCAAATGCACTTTGGGCAAATGGGCACATGGAGGGCAATTTAAATGAAGTAGAAAGGCACACGATGAAGTGGTACGATTGTGTCGGTCTCCTGGTGAACACTGAAACACACCATACATTGAGACATAACAAACCCTTACAGCACGCTCAGTCTACAGAACCCGTGCCTGCAGTGGGATGTGCAATTTGTAGTTGAATTACAGACACATACACCCGCACACACATACACACACACACACACACACACACACACACACACACACACACACACTCACACGTGGGTGTGCGCAAACACACACACACACACACACACTCATCCACACCTCAAGCACTCCTTTTGAGGATGGATGAGGCTTCCAGAAATAGAACTTATGGATCATTAAGTTTACTGGTGGAAGTGTATGACTCACACACATCCTCCTTCTCTTCCTAACACACGCTCGTCCTCTCTCTCTCTCTCTCTCTCTCTCTCTCTCTCTCTCTCTCTCTCTCTCTCTCTCTCTCTCTCTCTCTCTCTCTCTCTTTCTCTCTCTCTCTCTCCTTATTCCCTCTGTTCCTTCCTCTCCATCCTTAATTGTTCTGCTGGTTGCTACGATGGACACAGAGGACAATCTCTGGCTGAATCCTGATGTGATTGGCTGCAGCAGCCATCACAGGACCTGATATGGTTTGGAGACGCTGGCTTCCGGCCAGTGGGCAGGCGGGGTCAGTGCACGAGGGGCGGGGCCAGTGCACGAGGGGCGGGGTCAGTGCACGAGGGGCGGGGTCAGTGCACGAGGGGCGGGGTGACGTAAACCAAACCAGAGTCGTGCTAACGGTTGGATTGGACAGACCTGCAGCTAATTACAGTAATGAAATGTGCTACATGAATGTGTTGATGTCAACGCCTCCACCGCGCTCCCATAGGGCGGTCATTGTATTAAACCCGCTCCATATCAGATCAGCGGTTATGATTGGTTTGCTGGAGGTCTTGTCTGACGGGGAGGGGTGCCAGGCGCGTACGCCAGAGCACATTAAACATGAGCTCTCAGCTCTTCGTGTGGTTGGAACGCTAGAAAAGTCAAAGTCAAAAGTCAAGGTCAACATGCCAACCTGCCAACCTGTCCACCGTGGGGTCAAGAGCTTTTAGCCCATCTGCTCCCCGCCTGTGGAACTCTCTCCCACCAGACATTCGCACTTCTGACTCTTGTCTCCACCTTTAAATCACGCCTGAAAACACACTTATTCCGAGTGGCGTACTCTATCACACACTGACAGAGTTAGACAGTTACTTGTTACTTGTATTTTTAACTTGTCTTTAAGGTGTCTTTGAGTACTTTGAAAGGCGCCTTTAAATAAAATGCATTATTATTATTATTGTTATTATTATTACTATTATTATTATAATTCATTTAATCGGTCTGTCCTCACACTGACTGGCTTCATAAAATGGCCAACTCACATTAATATTTTTTTTAAGATAGTGTATGCCATATTCATTATCACTTACTCAAACATGAAAGATAAAATGACACATGTGACACATGTACTTTTATTTTTTACTTAAATAGTCATCTGTTTGTTGTTTGGAATGTAAGAGAGTGTATTTCATGATATAACATATAAGGTAGAGAAGTTATTTAAATGTCTTAAGTTATAGTTTTATAGTCTTATTGTCTTCTTCATCGTTTTAATTATCTTAACATACAGTTGCACATAGCTTATTGTACTTACTAACACCCTTTTGACAAAATATGTCCACCCCAGCATTCTGCCACAGAACAAAATAACATATAGACATAACAAAATAAATACAACATTAAGTATGGCAGTGCCAATGTTATGCTTCCAGACAATACGAAATAAAAAAATCAAAGAAAGAAACACAATTAAAACATAAGGCAAGAATAGAGAAGACGAAAAAAAGCATGTATAACAATGGTGTAATTGTGAAGACCAAGCCAACTCAACACAGAATTATAGAAATGACCAAGTAAATAAATACAAAATGGTCCCAGAATAAACATTTAAAATGAAGCCTGCCTGCGCCTTTCAACTACGTGTGGGTGGATTTTCTATCACTTGAGTAATTAATCATTCCAGTAAAACCCCCAATCTTTCGGCATCAAACGCAAACCTTTAGGGAGGAATTACAAAACAAATAAACAAAGGGCCATCATAGTTTAGGCACCATTGTTTGTTTCCCCCTATAGTCTGGAAGCACTTAAAAGGTATGCATACATTAAACACAGTCTTCTGGAAATAAACACATCATTCATGTAATTGTCTTTCCTCTTCATCCATGCCACTGGCTACACTCACAAACACCATCACAAGCAGACACCATAACAGGTAATACATATTATAACATAAGAATATATATCATTAGAGAACATAAAAAGCTTTGGTCTATTGTGGATACGAACATTTGTGTACCGCCTCTCATGGCATTCCAGTGGTTGAATTAAGAGAGACAATACAGGTATTCAAATAAATGATGTTTTTAAAATACACGTTTTGGCATTCATCCAATCGTCAATTCATCTTCAGTTTAATGTGAGTGTGTGTGAGGGGGGGGGGGACCATTAATTCCTAACAAGATGCATTGTGTGAATGTACCAGAAGGCCCCACTTGTACTTGTAAGAGCCTAACTTCCACAATGCGATTCTTGCTTTTTCATTGGGCTATTGTTGAGAAAAGCCAATTGCATGGCTTTGCGAAACTTTCCCCCATACTAAAAACTCTATAGTCTATCTAGTGAAGTAGCTCGTCGATGAGTCCTCTTTGACTATAGTCGGTGTGCTGAAAGCCTTGCTGTTGTGCTGCCTACCGTAAGTGTGTTGTATTCTTTATATTTCTATATCCACCTGATATTTCTAGGACTGCCTCTCAGCTCTCCTCCTCTTCCTCTGCCAAAGCTGAACCTACCCTCTACTGTTTGGACCGGCTCCCCTCCACTCCCCCCTTACCTTCCCCATCTGCTAATGCATCACCCTTCTTCTCTTCCTCCTCCTCCTTCTCCTCCTTCTCCTCTCCATTCTCTTTGGCGTCTGTGGAGGAGGCTGGGCCGCCCTCGTCTCCCTCCGCCTTCTCCCTGCTCTCCTCTGTGTTCTCTCCTCCTGACCCTTCCCCGGCCCCCTCCTTTGTTTTGGTCTCATCATCTTCCTGGTTACTGTTGCTAACGCTGCTGCTGTTGCTTTTTCTGCTGCTGCTGCTCTCTGGCCTGGCCCCCGTCTCCTCTTCTGCCTTCACGTCATCCTCTCCTCCTCCTCCTCCTCCTGCTCCCTCTCCCTCCGTCGCCTCCTGGACGCCATCCGTCAAGTCTCCGCTGGCCTGACCGGCGGCGGCGGCACTCGCCTCCTTACCCGTCGACTCCTCAGACGCGACTTCACCGCTCACCTCCTCCTTCTCTTTCACCTCCTCCTTTCCTTTCACCTCCTCCTTTCCTTTCTCCTCCTTCTCTTTCACCTCCTCCTTTCCTTTCTCCTCCTCCTCTTTCACCTCCTCCTTTCCTTTCTCCTCCTCCTCTTTCACCTCCTCCTTTCCTTTCTCCTCCTCTTTCACCTCCTCCTTTCCTTTCTCCTTCTCTTTCACCTCCTCCTTCCCTTTCTCCTCCTTCTCTTTCCCCTCCTT
The DNA here is from genome assembly GCA_900302315.1 of Phycis blennoides. NCBI lineage: Eukaryota > Metazoa > Chordata > Actinopteri > Gadiformes > Phycidae > Phycis > Phycis blennoides. The sequence continues at coordinate 6,358 of OMKI01012612.1, read as the reverse complement.
TCCTTTCTCCTCCTTCTCTTGCACCTCCTCCTCTTCTTTCACTTCCTCTTTCGCTTCCACCTCTTCTTTTTCTTTTTCTTCTTTCCTCTCCTCCTCCTCCTCCTTCTCCGCCTCCTCCTCTCCATTCTCCACCCCCACCTTCGGAGGTTCCGTCCCATCTTTGGTGGGGCCGGTTTCTTCTTCGTCTGCCTTGGCCTTGTCCGTAGGTGGAGGAGTTTTCTCCCCGCTGTCAGCGGCCTGCAACACAAAGGCAATATCCGGTGCTGAATCCTCCTTGATTGAACACGATGATTACGATTGATGTCCACAAAGAGACAGAAAGCGCAAGGCAGTGTGCGTGGCAGTAACAGGGCGTACTTTCTGTTGACCTAATGGTGAGCTGCAGCCTCTGTAGGGTGTGAAACAGGTCTTGGGACCTCAGGGTGGTGTTGATGTGAATCAAGGCTCTGCAGTGACCACGGCACTAAGCCGTGTTCTGAACAGATACATGTGCGGTAACAGAAAGGTCCGTGTTTACCTCTTCTTCATTCTGGGCTGGCTGGTCCTTGTCCCCATCCTCGACCTTTGACCCTGCGTCATCTGGGAAGAAAACCAAGGCTTTGCTTTTTAAAAAAATCATGGCATACCCTTTATGTATTTCTTAATTCCTTATTTATTTTCCTCACCTATAGCAGACGTTAGCACACAAAAAAACTGAAAGATAGAAAAAAAAAAGACAATCTTTATTCTGTCACATACAAAGGATTTAGTGTTCCTGAATGATTCCTGTGACACAGAGGTGACAAAAATAAATTGCTCTGACTAAATGGCTAAGCTATTGCAGCGAGCTGATATCCTGTCCTAAACAGCCAGGCGGGGAAATGTGCCAGTGAAAGGTGTTCACAGATAGCAGCACAGTGTTAAGGAATTGATTGTGTTTGAGATTTAGCAGGCTCAAGCTAGCCAAAATCGCATGAAAATAAGAGCAGAGGATGAAGTGAAAGAAGTCATTCTTGGGTGTTTGCCAGAATTATTTGCTATATTATTTTTACTTGCAGTTTCTCTCCTATATATTTTGACTTGTCTGTCTCTTTCAGAGACAAATCATTCTATTAGACGTTACCTAAGTTGAAGTAATTTATATATTATATTGTCTGAATATTGATCAATGTGGCATCTGCATTAAAAGATGAATGAAATGAAAAACAGCAATTATAAAATACACTTTTGAAAGGAAGATTGTGATTACAAAATACAATAATTTCATAACATATGGTCGGGTGCTATTATTTATGCTACTTGTAAAAAAATAATCTGCTGTGATGAGATCATAGACATCAGAGTTGAACAGACACGCAACAACAGTGACACCTGGTGGATATAAGAAGTACACCATATTTAACACAAGTAAACAACCTACCGAGACAATGAATGAACAAGGGGGGAACTGGAAGTCGTATTTGCAATCATATAAGTGCATTAGAAATAACAAAATAAACATTATATAATGTATGATGATTGTGAAAGGGATGTAAATTGTGAAAGGTATATAAAACAACATGACTCGATGTGTCTTGTTAGGGTTGTTATTGAGACAATATTTCCAGCTATAATTCCTGCACTGTAATCAACACCATACTAAGTATTATCAACCTCTTCTTCATCCTCATTATCACTACTGTTATGATGACCATATAACTAATTACAGCAATAGACTTACTTATGGCAAATTCATCATTGCTCGTCAATATTTGAAAAGACTGGTTTATCTTAACCTTCTACCATCAAAGTAATTACTGATATTATGCAAACAGCATCCCCTCTCAGACAGGGAGATTGTATAGGTGTAGATAAAAATTATAAACATTATAAACACAGCCCAGTTCAAATCAAAGACTTGCCATGACAAATACATAAATACATGCATACATACATACATATACATACATACATACATACATACATACATACATACATACATACATACATACAACTATTTCCAGGGAGATACTAATGATTAGGCTAGCTCATTATAGATTATAATTGTATTATTTTACAGACTTGGGAA
>OMKI01012611.1:33073-63952 GCA_900302315.1 Phycis blennoides | reverse complement strand
TTGATTGATTGATTGATTGATTGATTGATTGTGTGTGTGTTTTTGTTTGTTTGTTTGTTTGTTTGTTTGTTTGTATGTCTTTGTGTGTGTGTGTTTGTTAGTGTGTCTTTGTGTGTGTGTATGTGTGTGTTTGTTTGTTTGTTTGTTTGTTTGTTTGTTTGTTTGTTTGTGTATGTGTGTGTGTGTGTGTGTGTGTGTGTGTGTGTGTGTGTGTGTGTGTGTGTGTGTGTGTGTGTGTGTGTGTGTGTGTGTGTGTGTGTGTGTGTGTGTGTGTGTGTGTGTGTGTGTGTGTGTGTGTGTGTGTGTGCATGTATGTGCGTGTGTGTTTTGGCCAATGCGTTTGGGAGGTTTACTGCAGGTTTGTACCTGAAAAACAACCATTGCATCATTGCTTTGAGTTTAAAAGTGCTGTGCATAACCTAGAACGAATGTTGATCGAGACAAAATGGGAAACAGAGTAGTACAGCTCACCCTTTTTGGGCTGATGCTGGCTTTGGTCTACACACTACCAAACAAGGTAGGACTTAATGATATCATATCTAATATGATCTGATTTGAAATTATGTCATACAATATTACATTATGTTATATTATATGATATACAATTAAATCACATTATATTGTACTATTAGGTGATAATACATAATGTGATATTATAATATATAATATCACCTTATATAATATAATATCATATAATGCTATGTGAACTAATTTTCACGTAAGTTAAAGTTATAATATCACACTGTAAGAATACTCAGTTACGTCCTGCATTAAAAATGTTAAAAGAACAAAGGTATCAGCATAAAAAATACTTAAACAAAAGGAAAAGTACTCATTATGCAGAATAACCCATTTCAGAATAACATGTATGTATGTGTATGTATTGTTGTTGTTGCAGTTGGTAAATGTGGAAATCATTTTAATGAATAAATATATATATGATTTATTTATTTACAATTACATTTAGGGCATTTAGCTGATGCTTTTGTCCAAAGCGACTTACAATAAGTACATTTGTCAGGAGAAGGTGAAACACTTCATTTCTGTTAATACAGTAAGCAAGACACCAGAATAAGTTTCAAGCATTCCAATTGCTAGGTTAACCATTGCTATATTCAACATCTCTTTTTTTTTTTTTTTTATGGATATTTATTTAAAAAAAAATGTATATTGCTTTACATACTGCTTGCATGCTGGGAAGCTTGGAAATTTCCTCAAAATGTCCTCCTAGAGACCAATCAATGCTTAATGTTATAATAATATAATTGATTTATTGATTATATTTTCTATTTTTAATCTCAATCTGTAGTAACTAACTGTCAGATAAATGCAGTGGGGTAAAAATAATAATATTTAATAGAAATAATAGAAATAATAAAGCAAAGCACAAGTACCTCAGAAAGGATACCTAAAAGATAAGGTTTATGAATGAATGAATTATACATGGGCTACATGTGGTTATATTACAAGAGTTGAGTATTGGATATTGCTTCATTCATTTCTTGGTAACATGAAAGCTAACACTTCTTGGAAATGAGTTCAGACAGTGTTATTAGCAGATGTATCTCTAGTTCTGCTCTAGCTCTGAATATTCCACTAAATTACAACATTATGAACTATGGCTCTTTGACAAACAACTCCAGAGTGACCATCTTGTTGGCCTTCAAACTTTAAAATCAATACTACCACTATCAGTTCAACTGATATTATGTAAGATAAGCACAATGGATGATTGATTATTATATGTTATCGAGACCCAGCAAAATATTTGTATTTAATTGTTCTGATAACAGGGGTGAAATAAACCTATTAACAGGTTTTGAAGGTAAGGGTTGATAAACATATATATATACAGTGAAACGTCCGTACTCGAAGGCTTCAATACAATTCGCTTCTCAAACAAAGAATTTGACCAACTTCTATCCCGGAAGTCGAATACATTTCGGAACTCGTACACTTTGGCGACGTGGGGACACCAAGTCGAGCATCAGTCCACAGTGGAATCTGTACGGAGTAGTTTTGTTTTCCTTGTATGGCTTTTTTAAAGAATTGATTATGAGAGGAAAGTCAATACATAACTCTTTTTATTTCTCAATCGCCTTGGCAAATGAACAGCACCTGTCTGTCTGCCTGAAGTCTGGCTTTGGCTGGGCAGCAATTAGTTCCACATTGGTACAGCCTAACAGTGCTTGAATATCTCTAGCCAATCATCTTAAACACTCTTGAACTTGCAAGGCTAGAGTTTCTAGTAGTAATCTACTACTACTAATCTAATACTAATCTAGTGAAACTGGGAATCATAGTCATATTGCTTTGTTGAATGATATGTGTTTGCCATACCTGTTCAGGATGACTGGGACATCTACAAATTCCACATCAACTCCACAGTAACCAACCGCTATGCAACCACTGTCATCACCAGCCGTGTTGTCAATCGCAGGGAGCAGCCAACAGAAATAGAATTCAACATCAGGATTCCAAAGAATGCCTTCATAAGTCAATTCAAAATGTGACTGCCTATCTAATTTGCCTTGAATCGTGTAATTCAAATTAACTTCAGACTTTGCGCAGGTCAAACAATGTTGGTGTTCTCCAGGTTGATCGAGGGTCGGATGTACGATGGTGTGGTAAGGACCAAGGAAGAGGCTCAGCAACAGTACAACGAGGCAGTGTCCTATGGTCAGAGTGCTGGGCTCATCAGGTAGGCCTATATTATAGATCAGGAAGACCTACATTATAGATCAGGTAAGACTATATTATAGATTAGGTATCTACATCTATTATCGATAAGGTAGGCCTACATTATAAATCAGATCTGTGGTTAGTAATGTTGCAGACTATACATGGTAAAAGTGTGTATCTATTGCAAGGAAAAGGAAATAACCAGGTATGTGGCATATGTTATGAGCCTGGTTATACCATGGAAACAAACATTTCTTCCTTTTAGAGTACAGTTTCAGTAAATTGTAATGTTTTACTTAGTAACGCTGCTGAACATGTGGTAAAAGTTTGTGTTTATTGTTTATTGTGTTTTGTGTTTATGGAGAAGGAAACAAACAGGTATATGTATATGTATACAGTTTCAACTTACTTACTGAGTAAATTGTATTATTTTACTAGGAATGTTGTGGAAAATGGTTAATTGAGTAAATTTGAAAATTGGATGTAAATTGGAGTAAAATGTGCAAGTATTGATGTATTTTTTTATCTGAAATAAATCAATTCCATACTATGAAATTTGGGGACTGTAAAAGGAAGCGTTACCGATATGGGGAAATGTATTATCTATCAATGAACATCAGTTCTGTATTATATTTCCATAATTAATCATTTTGCCTGCAGTTCTGTTGGGAGAACCCTTGAGGAATTTAAGACCTCTGTCACTGTGGCTGCTCACCAAAAAGTTACTTTCGAGCTCACCTATGAGGAACTGCTGAAACGTCGGCTTGGGCAGTATGAGCTGCAAATCTATGCTCGGCCCATGCAGCCTGTCAATGATTTTAAGGTAGGCATTGTTATTTATTCAAATTGTAATCTGTTTCTGTCCTTTTGGTGTTTGACATGTGCAGTATTACAAATGCATTACTGTCAAGTTGCTTTTATGTGGCCATGACATTAATGAAGTGTCTGTATTTTTTTGTCCTTGTAAGATTGATGTTAGCATCCGTGAACAACCAGACATAGTGTACTGGAAGGTTAAAGGAGGAATATTTAGCCCTGACCTGGCTACCAGCAGTGTCATCAAAAGTGATAAGCAGGTACAAAATAACCTGCAACAAATGCAGTCCAACATGTATACATACATGAAATGAATACTTTATTTCAGATGGACATTGCAGGAAACTATACTTGACAATCTCAGTCACATAATTAGCTGTGTTGTCCTTTGCTTTTCAGTTAGACGTAAGTTTCTCCCCAACAGTGGAGCAACAGACCAATTGCGGGGCCTGTGGAGAGGATGGTTTGAACGGAGATCTGGTGATTGTTTATGAGGTGTTTAGGGATGACAGCCTGGGTGACCTCAAGGTACAGTCCTAGTGAAGAGAGCGCAATTCGCCCACTTATGTATCATAACATCTCATCTAACCAGCCTTCATCCACCTTCTAATGACCACACATTCTTCTCATTGCCTCTAAGAAATCAGACGGGTACTTTGTCCATCATTTTGCTCCATTTGGTCTGGCCCGCATTCCAAAGAACGTCATCTTCATCATTGATCGAAGTGGCTCAATGTATGGCAGGAAGATGCTCCAGGTACAGCTATCCCAATAGAGGTACTGCAAATATGCAGTGCTAATATTTTATTTGTAAAACGAACAATGATAAACATCCATTTTACTGGTCTGTAATGGCATGTTGAGAATGCTAATCAGTGGTGTTAGGGTTGTTGGGGTTAGTTATGGAAGCCACATACAGATGTGGTTATAAATTAATGTACCAGCTTCTACCAGCATTCTCTGCAATCCATAGGTCACCTATTGGAAAAAGGTTGACATTTCTCAGTGAGAGTATTATTTTATACAATACTTTTAAATAGCTTTTATGTGAAGGATTTTGATAGTCGTTAGCACCTTGCAGATTTTCACATGATTCTTTTCTCTAATTAATATTTCCGTTCAATGGTGGACATTGGAACGGAAAAAATCAAACTTCTGAATGTTCTACTTTGCTCAGACTCGTGCTGCATTAGTTCGTATCCTTGCAGACCTGGCGAAGGATGACTATTTTGGCTTAATCACTTTCAACCATGCCGTCTACCCATGGAAGAGGGAACTTGTTCAGGCTGATGAACACAATGTTGATATTGCAAAGGCTTTTGCCCGACAAATCGAAGATGGTGGATGTGAGTGTATTAACATAAACAGAATGCTATATATATGCAGTGTTGGGTAATGTTACTTCTACAAGTAACTTGTTACTTTTACAAGTAGCATGTTACTTTTACAAGTAACTTGTTACATTACAGCATTACGCCCTGAGAGAAGAAACTTGTTATATTACTTTTTCATTCCGAAATATAAAAACCCCTTCGCCATTTAATGCGCATGTCATTAGAAGAAATCACCTAACTATAAGCAAAGTGTATATGTTTATACGTATAAATATACAATAGAACATGACATGTAATCCTATTCTACTGTTAACAGTCACTCATTTTGACATTTCAGCTACAAACATTAATTCTGCCGTGTTGGAAGGAGCACGTATGCTAAATCAAAACCCCAGAGTTGGTTCGGCATCTATTCTTATTCTTCTCACCGATGGAGACCCAACCACTGGTAAGATCCAACCACTAAGACCCAACCACTATTAAGACCCAACCACATGTATGACCCAATCACTAGTAAGACCAACCAAGAGTAAGACCCAACCACGTGTATGACCCAATCACTAGTAAAACCCAACCACTAGTAAGACCCAACCAAGCTCATGTGCTTCAAATGTTTATTCAGTTAGATTTTGTTGTTGTCTTTTTTGTAAAATTTTGGAAGCTACATAATTTGTATTTATTTTTTTATTGCAGGGGAAACAAATCTTGAAAAAATACATACAAATGTGAGACAGGCCATAAGTAAGAAATTCCCATTGTACTGTCTTGGTTTCGGTCATGATGTAAATTTTGAATTCCTGGAGAAAATGTCACTGGAAAACAGCGGCTCAGCGCGGCGCATCTATGACGACTCTGATGCCGATCTACAACTGGAGGTGAAACACAAGCAACTCATATCATCAATCTAAGTTATCATCTATTGAAATACAATTAGGAAGTTATCATCAATTTAAATACAATTATAAAGTAGATGAACAGCAGTTTCGTGGACAAAAAAAAACTTCACAAATTGTTTCCGTCTCAAACTCTTGTGTTGGCTTGCATGTCCGCACCTCATATAGTTTGATTGTCTCTACAGGGTTTCTATGCAGAGGTGGCTACTCCTCTGTTAACGGATGTGATGATGATCTATGAAGGCGGGGATAATCTCACACGGACTAACTTCAACCAGTACTATAATGGCTCTGAGATTGTAGTGGCTGGCCAAATCACTGACAACAATATTGAAACATTCTCTCCACAGGTTGTAGCGATCTCGGTAAGGGCATACACAGTGTGTACCATATATTGCCAGTTTGTTTTACATATAAAAAAAACCTATTCTTTATATTTTATTGATACTGTCACAAACACAAATGTGTTCTGTCACCCAGGGAAACAAAACGGTGGAATTTTCAGAAAGGAATTCCAGTATTGCATTGAGAGAATCTATGTCAGAAAGCAACATCAGAAGGCTTTGGGCCTATCTTACAGTAAAGCAGCTCCTGGAGAATGAGTAAGTGTATGGCTCAAAGTTCATTGTTTCATATTCAATATTTCAATGAAATATTTCACATCTGACACGTCTGTCTGACATTTTTAATCAAGGTTACAACTAGATGGAGAGGAAAAGGAAAGGGCCAAACAAGAGGTCCTTAAACTGTCTTTGAAGTACAGCTTTGTGACTCCACACACTTCCATGGTTGTGACCAAGCCTCCAGGAGACACCACACAAGTGCTCCATAAACCCAGAGAAGGAGAAAAGCTTTCACCTAACCCTATTCCTCCAATGGGAGGAATGGCGCTGGGGGCTAGCAATCCGAAAGCACTTCCTCGCGGATCGGCAGCTAAATTGACGCCCGTCTCACGTACCCACAGTTTGGGCAACCTTTACTTTAACACATTTGCATTGTTATCATTTTGAGTTTTTGCACTGTATCAGCATCTCTTGCTTATCAACATCTCTTGCTCCCTCTCTCCCAGGTTTTTTCAGCTCAACAGGTATGATACCTTGCTCGTGAATAGCGACATGGCAACAATATATATGTATATGAACTGTTTGAAGGATTATGTCATACATGTGATTGAATTGTATTTGCTTTCTCGCGTTGAAGGTTATCAGAGAGTACAGACTTTAAGGAATATTCCGGGTAAGACAATCATACATACATACATACATACATACATACATACATACATACATACATACATACATACAAACAAATACAATGCAAACTATTACTACTACTACTAATTCTGCTTTTTGACTCTGCTTTTCTTCATTGTCATAAATTACTGCTGTTATTCTAAAGTGGAATAACTGTAGCTAAATTTGAACAGAATGAGATTTTTTGTTGTGTATGAGCGCACACTTTTATACTTTAAATGTCCAAGAAGCCTAACCCTCTCTCGGACAAGGACATCAAAATCAACCACTGGCCAGACAGAGCTCCACACACAGGCTGTGGAATTATACTCTAGTGTCTGAAATGGTTAATGCTCCTCTGACACAGACATCAAAATCAGCCACAACACATGTGAAGCTACACACATGACTCATGCTATGTACTATTTGTCTAACGTGCTATCATGTGAAAAAACAGCATTTCACCACCATCCGCCAGTATTCGATATACAAGAGGACTTAATTTTGGACCAAAGCCTAGAAATACTAAAGTTCACTCAAAGTACCCCCACTCAGGGTAAGGTTTTATATGTAGTTTTTTTCTAATGCAGTGCTTCTACAATACATAGTCAGTCTATCTTTACAATCTTTATGATGTGTTGCTCATATAAGAAAGGATTACTTACAGACACACACAGATATGCTGTATATATGTATGTATACTGTATATATATGGGTGTGTGTGTTTGTGTGTAAACTACACGCATGCTCGCACACACAAATATATTATTTCATCCAAGATTTACATTATTTAGTTTTTTTACTTATATTATTATTCATTATTATTAGGCTTGTTTTAATTTCATGAATACCCATAAGAGTGACTGTGTTCTAAATACTATACCCTGAAAAAGAATAACAGTGCCATGAAAATGTAGTACAACATGTTTCTGTATTACGTAAGTTCTAGGTATTATGAATCTAATGTACATGGCTATGTAATATACCTTTGTTTAGACAGATGACCGAAGCAATCTTTTGCCATTTATTGTTATTTTTTTCTTCTTCCTCTATGTTTCTGTAGCACTTGTTCTCCAGAAGTTTGTTAGAAAAACAGCGAATCAGAGCTTGCCACTGTGTTATCATCTCGATGCGTCCATCTCTCTTAAACTACTGCACAACGGAGGTCATTACTATTACATAATGTATCCATTAAATACAAATAATATATAATGAAGCGTAGCATGATTGTGATCATGCTACACTTTCATTGAATGTCTTTTATATGTAAAGTGCTAATCATATTGTTATATATCCTGTTTATGTTATTTTTACATGTATCAAGCAAATTGTTTGTTTGCATTTGTCATCCAAAAACGACTTTAATGTATCCACTCTGTAGATCTCTCTATGAATGGTCAACTTGATTCACTTCCCAATGGTGGCTTCAAAAAGATTGTTATCCATAACAAAAACCAACGTATTGATATTAACCTGGATGTTGTACGTGTACAAGATGGATTGAATGTAACAGAAATTCAATGGGAGCAGAATACCATCAATATCACAAGGTAACAAACACATTAACATTTGGTCACATATTTAAGCTTTTTGTCCAAATGAGTGACAGAAAGTATTATTTTTGACAGAGGAAAACTGATTCAGAGCAACAACGAGACATTCATAATAATGGGAGACGCGCATTTGAACATAATGCTTCATGAAAAAAAGGGTAAAAAACTTCTCTGGCCAGTCTTCAGCCAGGTTTCTGGTGACAATGTTGAAGGGCTTTTAGGTAAGTCAAATATGCTATTTCTGTTGTGTGAAATTGATTAAAACACATGTGTATTTGATATGTTCATTCAACAGACAAATCATTTTAATGGTTATTGTCTTACAGCTGTCAAACCAGTCATTTATGAGAGGATGTCTGAACAATTGAAAGTACTTACAGTCAATGGCAATATGTTTTCTGTTTCCGAGTAAGAGGCTTGATTTCTATTGGTTCACCCAAAAATATTAACATATGGCATTTCTGTCTCTTAATTGTGATTAGGCTTTCTGAGTTCATAAGTACAAGTTGGTCGACGATTAAAACCTAAATATTTACATTTTCAACAGGACTGACATTTTGGACTACAGTTTGACTTCTGCGCCAAGAATAAAGTGTTGGTTTACATCTGCAAAGAATGCCTTGGAGGGACGTTTGTCAGATTTTCTTGTCAGAGATTTATAATTGAATAAATCATCCATCAAAAAATTATTTCAAAGCCATTCCTTATAGCACTGTTGAATTCATCAGTTTCAAAATCATACGTCATGTCACTTTTTAGATACAACATGTAAGAAAGTCACACACACAAAGAAACATTTGTTAAAATAAATAAATCAAAGAAGATTGTTGTGGCGTAGGCTACTGTTTCACAATATATTGACTACTTAGATCTTTAATTGCTCTTTGTGTTTGGGTTACTGGTGGTATAGTGGAAATGTATTGTTGTTATATATGTATGTTATTTAAAGCTAATGTCATGAAGAGTTGTTTGCACACTAAATATACAAATATAAATACACTTGAGAAGACAGTCAAAAGGTGCCCTTAACTCTTTAATAGAGTTAAGGCAATGGCAGAGGAATCTCAATAAGTAAACCTGTACAATATACTTTTATACTCTATAGAATTAAGTTGATGAGCAAGTACGTTGCATGGATGATGAAGTGATTCGGCAGACAAAAAAAAGATACATTCCCATATATACAACACACACAAAAACACTGCGAATGCATTATTAATTCAAGAGATTGTGTGTGTGTGTGTGTGTGTGAGAGAGAGAGAGAGAGAGAGAGAGAGAGAGAGAGAGAGAGAGAGAGAGAGAGAGAGAGAGAGAGGAGGGACTAATCATTGAATTCCAAAGGGTATCGTGGAACCTCCCACCTTCCCATTTGATAAAGTTGGCTCAGCATGAGGAAGTGTATTCTAGTTTACGTAGAAGTCTGTATGTAAGTTTTTATCATGGATGTAGTGTTCATTTTTGATCAACCAACATCACACTATAAACCCAGTAAGTAGACTAACGTTTTTTAAGTTAACCAAACGTACTCAGTGATTTGAAATGCAATGAGGATCGTAGCCATGGTTTTTGAACACTAATCATATATATTAGTTTTGTTTAACTAGTATTAACTGTTTGAATATGCCTAGTTAAACAAGCCACTCACGTTGTAATGTATCACGCGCAACAATAACTGTAGCGTATGTATTTTACAATAGAAAGTTTCAGTGTGCCGTAGACTAGTCCTTTAGTTTCCCGGGAGGAGGCCTGCTGTGACGAGCAATTTTTTTCTTGAAGATAAGCACAAAAGTAGCGCAAATTTCAGTGAAATTATAAACACTTTTTCATTATTTTAAATTACATTACATTTAATTTATTATTTCTTTTTTTTTAGGTTTTTGAACACATCTTTCAACGACCATGGAATGCTTATTTGCGATGGTCTTGCATCTACTGTCTAAACATCTCGCCCTATAAAAACGTCTCCTTTTCTGAAGGTAATCCGCAGACTGTAACACGCCCACGGTCGTTTTGGGAGAGGTTCTTGGAAGCATGGTGACGTTGATTTGCAGGAAAACGTCTACCGAGGCATCGTGAGACATGTTGGGATTATCTGTGGGATGTTTGCTATTGGCGGTTGGTATCACGGCTGTCACTTTTGAGGTCAATGGATACGACACACAAGTCATCTGCTCACAGGTAGACATCGTTTCGTTTGCCTTTTAACATGCAATTTCCTGTGTTCCTGAAATCTGAAAAATGCAATTTCCTGTTGCCAGCGAATTATTAGTTCAACAAAGAATCTTGCAGCCACCTAACCAATTCAGCAAATATCAACCCACATATTTGGTTGCTCTAAAGCTATTAATTGTTATAAATTAAGCCTAGTCTACATTTGTGCTTTCTGAGTCTTTTTTCTTTCTTCCTATTGCTCTTGAATAGGGGCTGTCTAACTGTAGTGTGAGTGATGATTTGCCAATGGACCCTCCTTTTGAAGCCGAAGAGGAAGTGGTGGATGTCCAGGGGGTACAGGCTTGGGCCCACCTGTGCTGTAGAAACAGACAGGAGTGTAAACTGTGTCTGGCTGTAGAGCTGCAGATCCACATCCACCCTCAACTAGACACCAGGGATGAAGAAAACGCTAAGGACAATGACAGCTACAAAGGAGGAAGAAGAACCAATGGTCAGAGAGGTGTGAACTGAGTCCATATATTTGAATGGGGAATGAGATTTACCTGTTTAGTACAACCTGTACAATTAAGCCGACAGTATGGGTTAAACATGTTTGGGCAGCATCTCTGTGTTTACATTTACATTTACATTTAGGGCATTTAGCAGACGCTTTTATCCAAAGCGACTTACAAAGAGTACATTTGTCTTAATAAGAAGGTGAAACATTTCATTGCTGCTAATACAGTAAGAAAGTCACCAGAACAAGTTTCAAGCATTTCAATTGCTAGGTTAACCATTGCTAGTATACAACATCTCTGACTAAGTGCCAAGTTACAAAGAGTGATTAATGTGCCAAGACGTACAACAAGTGCAAGAGCATGAGGGTAGGGTTTTATTTATTTATAAAAAAAATTTAAGACTTGAGGTTTGAACGGCTCCCTAGATAACCCATACAAAGCGGTGGAAAGATCCCAGCGTGGCATAAGCACACGAGAAACAGGTTTAACACATCTAGCCTCACACAAGAATCTCTTGACCAGGAAACGACTACAAATAGTTTACAACGACAGCCTACATGGCCAGCTGAGATGGCTGTTGCATCGACTTCGATGGTGGAAAAAGCCTAGGAGGTAGAAGGCATGGGCACTCTGAATAGTATTGATAACTGCTGCAGGCAAACCTCTGCCCTGCAGAATCACCATCCCAGAAAGCACATTCGGGCCACCAGAATGAGCAAGAGATCCTCCTGTCTGATCCGCATAGAAGAGGATAAAACAGTTGAAGTGGCGGGAATGCATACAAGAGAGCCTGCAGCCACGTTGTGTGTGCCATTGCATATACCCCCAACAGTGGAAGATCCTGCGGGCAGAAACACAGAAACACAAAACACATCCTGCAGTGGGTGTTCTCTCTGGACGAGAACAGGTCTCCCTGAGCCGCTCTGAGCCTCTGCCAGATTAGTCTGAACACCACTTGTCTCAGCGAGGACCTCATCGAGACCGCCACCTTTTCCTTATACCTGTAGTCGACTGTAGGGAGGAGGAGTAAAACCCGGGGTCTAGAGGACTGGGGGACTGCTACACGAGGCTATAGAAATGATTCTCTTACTCTGCATCTTACTCAGTTTTTCTTACTCTGCATGTAGACTTCCTGATTGACTGGCAAAATGGAACCCAAAATCAATCGGAGATGAGATGCACACACAGGCAGGCACAGTTATCCAGAACAAATATCAGATAGTCTTACAGCGCATTTCATTCACTTATAGTTGATAGATGGTTATGGCATTTCTAACAAATTACACTTCAATTATAGCTTAGATCCTTTTAAAAGAGACTTAAAACTAAGCTTCTCCCTGTGGTTTAACTGATAATGAATTTGCAATCTCTTTCCTGTGTTTGGGCAGCATCCATCATAGTGTGCTGTACAGCAACCATCCTGCCTGTGTGTAAGAGAGTTGGATTCACCCTTCACCGAGATGCCTTTCCTCTGTCAAATATAACACAGGTAGAATGTTTACTTTGTATCCCATTTAATTAACACCATCCACAGGTGTTAGGGTGTTAGGGCCTGCAGACAGCAAGGGAACCAAACATAAAAGCCAAAGTACAGTAGACGGTACTGCAAAGAAATACAAATAAATAAATTTCTGCCGTTAAGGGTCTCTCAATCAAAACAATAACAAAATATTTTGATGATGTGTGAAGTTGCGTGGCAACATGGGAGTTGTTGTCTTCACTGTCATTTCCAGTAAAAGTCTTTCTGTAGAAATCATGTTCATGGACGAGTTTATGTATTCTAGTTTTATTGACGTTATAATTAACAGAACATAGTAGATGTTCTGTTGTCAGCATGTTGGTGAGAGAGCAAAAGTGAATCCATGTGTTGCGCTTAGCTCGACAATGAATTCAGATTTTACTCATTTGAAAAAACTATATGGGAAACACTATGAATGAAGCTGATGCCGTTGTTCTCTCGAATAAATTAAAATATAGAACCGACTCGCTGTGTAGTAGTACGTATACAGTATGTGCGGGGAACTCTGCGTTAGCTTGGTGGCTGACATGAGCCACTCGTTAAAGAAGCACATCGTAGTAAGCTACATCACGATTGAAATATCAAATCATCAGACCTAAATTAGGTCTACTTGATGACTGTTTCGGCCTGTATCCTCGGAGGTTAGGAGGAGCTAAAGGGCATATTTATTGTGCATTGGAATGCACAATCTAGATATCACTATGAGTCATATTATTATTCTTCACACCGAAACGTGAAATTAATGGAAGCTAAACGACTGAACCTCAAGATTTCATTCAAACTGTATTACAAAGGTCTACTTCCGTATAGCTGTGCTATATATTTTTCATTTTTGTAAACTTTATACTTTTTGAGATATTTGCGATTAAAAATGCAAATAAACTCTCATAGAGCTAACATTGAGCCTAGTTTTCCAATTGTTACGTTATGTTACGCTAATTGCTATCCAACTGTAAACTATCAGGCAGCCTCAACTAAATTTAACTCAATGATCACGGGCATTCCTAGAGAAGAAATTCAAGAAATTCCTCGCATGGAATTACATTTTCTAGTCCTTTTTGCCATTGACATGGATGCGAATGTACAGGACAGTTGTATTTAACTATGAATGTCTCTGGGTTTGAACATTGTTGGAAACTATTTGGATAATGTAAGTACACAACTCAACAAACATAGAACATAAGTCTAGTCATTCAGATATGACAAAGCGCAGTGCTGTACAGAGCTTTGAATCTGCTAATGTCTACGTTTAAGAATTACTTGTCCTATGTGAACATAGATGCATGTATTAAATGTGTGTATGTGTGTGTCCTTTGCAGCTGTCCCTAGTGAGTCAGCCACTGTGCGTCACCTATGGCAGCAGAGCATTAGTTTCTGTTCATCCCAGTAGCTCAGCACGCCCTTTCCTGGAACTCTCCATACCCTCCCTGGATCAAGGTATATCTCTTAACTCATGTATGAACTTGATAAACTGACAATAAAAATCCACACCGTTGCCTTCAAAGCTACTTCTTTAAACCCTGAGAGAAAATGTGGTCGTGACAGCAGCAGCACACACTTAACTAAAATCAAATAATAACAAGGAATAAAACCACAATAGAATAACAATATATTTTGGGTAAATGGATAAAAATAGTATCTACATATTTACAATATTATATTTACAAACTAAGATATTGTATATAAAACTATAGATATTGTCAAATTAATAAACTTTTATATTGGGGGGTTTTGTATGTTGACGATTCTGCCCATGTTGTGTACATATCTTACACGTGTACATGTCTTCTCTCCCCAGTGTGTTCTCTTGACCAACATGAATCAATAGAAGAATGTGATGGTAAATTGCACTACATTTTTATTGTGCAAAGGAATGCACAATCTATATATCGCTTTGTCATATTATTCTTCTTCACACCAATTGTGTGCAATTATAGGAAGCTAAACGACTGAACCTTGAGATTTCATTCAAAGGTCTACTTCTGTATGGCCGTATGGCTGTAAACTTCAAGATTAATAATTGACATTACTCCCATTCAGTCCCAAGAATACAGACCATCATTGACCTGGAGAAGAGCCGGCTCAGGCTGCAGATCGGGGGCAGCAACAAGAGCCTGCACGCTTTGGTGTGTCTCCAGTATGAGAGGAATGGAAGTTGCCGGGTAAAAAGTACACACACGCACACATGCACACACACACATACACACACATGGATTACACCAATGTACACCTATGGATTACAAACAACATTTTGTTTGTAATCACAAGTTAATGTGTATAACTGCTACGTGATTCATGTTTTTTATTTCTAGATAATAAATATGACAACCATTCCATTGTCTGCTGTCACCACCTGCGTGTGTCTACAGGTTGCTACACAGATCTTTTTTAATTTCGTCATTCCAACATTCATGGCATATGTCGTTGCATTCCATACGAACACGTTTGTGTTAATCTGTGTGTCTGCGCGTGTGTGCTTTAGGCGTGGTGGCAGGCAGGGGATCAGATATCTCGTCGAGCTATAAGCTGCCCCTTTACAAACCACACTGGTGAGTGGACCCAATGAGGATATGTGGCATATGTGGCCGCATGTTGACGCCTGGAAGAGAATAGACAACGCCCAGCTTAATTTTGTGTTTCACTTTTATTGTGCAGTTGCTCCAGGTGCTTAAGGTTGAACATCTCTGAAAACTTTTCAGAAAAGCACTCGTGTTGTCACTTGCTTATTTCCAGCCCCCCCAATCACAGAAAAAACTCACAATGTAATTTACTCACATATACATTAATTGACATACTCAAAGGGTCTTGTCTTCCAGAAACCTTGATGTCTGCACATGTGTTTGTATATGTGCGTTTCCATGAGTGTAAATGGCCTGCATTTATATAGCCATTATCTTACTTGTTGACACTTGTTGACACATGAGCTTTTCAATTACTGTATCACATTCCCACTCACATACTTGATACACAGACGGGAGTCATGGAAGTCAGAATACCATGCAAGGCAATAGCCAGCAGTTTCGGTTCATACTTAGGGACACCTCAACACTTGGCTAGAAGGAACCGGGATCAATCCAGCAACCTTCCGGTTGCCAGATGACCTGCTCTACCTCCTGAGCTACTGCGGGAGAGTGTGCCAGTGTATGATGTTTGACTTGTTGGGTCATAGGTGTGGGGAGGAGCTCCAGTGACTTTCCTCTGTATTGCTTCCAGAGGCACTAATCCAAAGTAATGCATGGAGGAACCTCTCTGTGTCTCTTGCCCTGGTGGAGAGGAACAAGGCCCTCCTCCTATGGAACCTGTCAGCTCCCTGCAGACTGGATGCTCAGGTTTGGCCTTGCTGCAGAGGTGAAATTTTCGCACACCATGGCTGCAAGGAAATAACAGGCCTGAGGAAAAAGCTGTCTTATGGCAACTGGAGACAAAACAACGAGGGGCTCTGGGTGAGTGGTACATCTCAATGTCTCCAAGTCTTTTCTTCTCTCTTCTCTTAATGCAGTGTTATATATCTATAGCCTGAATATTCTTTTGAGCTGTGTTATTTGTTCCTTAGGAGATATCTGGTGCTTTTGAAGACTTCGACCTTCGGTTTCCACCATGTGTCATGGTAAGTGTTTAAATGCTAGCCACATGGTCATAGATCATATCTCAGTTCAGTTGCATGTGCAAAATACTTTTCTCTACATGTTTAAACAGGTGAAAGTGAACCGGATGGAATACGAGTTGGGTCCCTTCTGTATTAATAATGGTCAGTCAGTCCGACAGGACATCACATCGTGCATAAGCAATAAATAAAACAAAAACACTTATACTTGTGTTTCAAGTTACTCTTACACAATGTTTAACAAGGTGTACAACTTTCAGTCAGCAGATGGCGCTGGACTCTGCTGATCATTGCTATGGTGCCCTTGTTTTTCTTGGCCGTACTTATTCTCTACTTTCAACATAACAAAATTAAAAGTATGTATTTATCTTCTAAACTAAATACACTTGTTTTAACCAAAAAGTAAAGGCCTGCTAAAACTGCACAAAAAAAGTTAATAGCTAGCCTGGTGGGGTGGGTCTGTTGTCACCTGCACCATTTTATTTTTCTTGACATTGGGTCTATACAAGTTTACAATGCAACTTAATTGACTTCCCTTTATTCGCATGTAGGATGGGCAAAGTGCTGGCACTCTGGTAAATACGTACAAAGTGAGTTATTTTTGTATATTATATGAAGATGAAGACACCGATTTTTTTGTACATAAAGTGACTAACCATAACCCTCTGTGCAAACACACTGATTCCTCCTCTCACCTGCCTCCTCCCCCCAGCTGTGAGGGGCCACACGGTGGTGCTGAGCCCCCCAGACTCAGAGGAAGGTTTGTGCGAGCTGGTGTGTAGCCTGGGCTCCTTCCTCCAAGAGCAAGGCCTTGGGGTGTCAGTGGACCAGTGGAGCCGTGCTGAGCTGTGCTCTCTGGGGCCTCTGCCCTGGCTGTACGCCCAACTGCTCCGACTGGAGCAACGAGGAGGGGGCAAGGTGGTGCTGGTGTTGACTCGGGGGGCGATGCAGAAAGCAAAGGAGTGGACACGTCTCTATGGACAGCCCCTACCAGCCCAGGGGGAGGACCTTGGACCGGGCACCCCTCCGACCGTAACGTCTTCCTTCCCTTATTCAGACGCCTTTTCTGCTTCTTTGTCATGTGTGGCGGGGGACAGGCAGCTGGGCCAGGCTGGGAAACGCTTTCTATTGGTGGATTTTGAGGCATGCCCCGTGCAGCTGGCCTGTAGCGACAGGCATCTACCGGAACTCCTGGAGGGGCTGAGTCTGTTCCGCCTACCCTCCCAAAACCAGGCTATGCTGTTGGAACTAATGAGAGGAGGGAACACAGCAGGATAAAGGAGCTGCTAGATATATTAAGGTCAAGGAAAATACATCACCCTCTGGACCTGAGACTGTTCAGCACATCAGTCAGCCAACATATGACACCTAAATCCTGGACTGGTGTACTTTAATGTACATAACCTTTACTTGTTTCAGCGAAACGATTGAATTATACAATTACATAATTGCTTTTGTTTTAGCAAGTTGTGTAATGTTTTAGTGTGTTTGCTTTGATCAATGCCAACTTATCCCTAAAAATAAATTCACCTATCTGTGTTCGTTTTGTGCTTCAGCTTGTGATTGGTTCGTCGCCTAATGTAGGAGGATCGCTTTGTTCCGTGAAAGCCGCTCAACACGGCAAGTACATTTTAGCCTGAACAGACTCAGCCCCCCAGTGTTGCGAGTGTTGCGCCTTGATTCACACCGTCACTGGAACAACAATCAAGTTCAAGACTGTCAGGCATATATGAAACCTCCCGTCATACACATTTAAGGTAATTTAATGTCTGAATCAAAGCCCATCTACATTTTATTTAGTCTCGCGTTTCGGTCTGCTGGCGTCTACCCGCCTGTCTCTGTCATCTGATACTCTCGCAATTGGGACTCTCCTGAGATAAGAATCTCATCTAACCGATAGGAAATGTTATAGCCTTCAAAAGCAGTTTTGTCGAGAAAAACATGCGAGTGACAAAGTACAACTCGTAGAAGGCCCTGAATAGCTTTTCCAATGGCAGTAGGCGCAGGAAGGCGAAGTTGGGAGGAGTCAAGGACAGTGAGCCTAAGGGCACGAATGAAGCCACCAGGCTTCATTCGTGCCCTTAGGCTTGGAAAAAGTTGAAAATGTTTGAACGTTTTTGGTAAAGCTGCGAGACAGCCATTAACAAGGGGCTCGTTCGGTCCCATGTGAAGCAACAACAGCGGAGACACCTGCGTCCATTTTCCTTTCTGCCTTCATCATCATCGCAGCCAAAATAATGGCCTCACAATTTCCATATGCTTTACAAATGATGAGTCGTATCAGTCCACCAATGAAAACAAATAACAAAGCAAATTGTTTTGAAGTAGGCTCGAATATGTGATTTATATGTATCCATTACAAAAACACCATTACCTAATGCTGCTTTCCTTTGTGTATTATTTAATCACTAACTATAATTTCAAACATCCTATCTCACATAGCAGTAGGCCTATAGCATAACACACCTCAGCCTCCTACCTTTCCTCCGACAGTTGTCACATCAGGAATGGTTATCTGGAATATTCTAGTGGCTGTTTGGCTGGGCCCAGCATGGACTTTGGTGGCCCAGCTCCTAAGTTGTCCAGAAGCCTGTAGATCATGCTCTTGGCAGGACAAGAACCGGTGTCTGGAATGTACAGCTGGATGGACACTCCATGACAACACCTGTATAGGTGTGTGTGTGTGTTTTGTGAAGTGAGTTTTCCCTGAGCTACCCTGCTCTGCTGTACCAATGCAATTAGCAACACAAAACAAAACCATCAGCCCCAATTGTTATTATATATAAATTACTATAGGCCTACTAGTTGTAAATAATAACTTCTAGTTCTCTTTTTTCATGTTTCAGACATTGATGAGTGTGATACAGAGCTCGCTCCGTGTCCTCCCAGCTCCTACTGCCTCAACAACGAAGGCTCCTATAGTTGCAGAGGTCAGGCTATTCAGGAGTATTAGCTCATAGAGATGCATCAATGCAACAGGGGTCAAAAGTAATTGGCATTTAAAGGTGTTGATGTTCTCTGCTACAGACTGTGACCAGTCCTGTGTAGGATGTATGGGCAGTGGACCAGCACGCTGCAGGAAATGTGCCGCAGGCTACAGACTGACAGGGTCCAAGTGTCTGGGTACAATCAAAGGGATCGATTTTTTTAATATCAAATAGTAATATCAGCATTTTAGCTTTAATGGGTTTTTAAGATGTAGTTCACGTAATGACTACAGCCGTGCCTTTTGTTTATTTTCCCTTTAGACGTAGATGAATGTGTGGAGACGACCCTTCCATGCCCAGGTCTTGAAGAGCTCTGTATTAACATTGAAGGTTCCTTCCTCTGTGACTGCGCCAATGGTTTTAGTCATAAAAATAATGTTTGTGTGAAGAAACAGCAGCCAAGTGAGTACTTGCATGCCTTGAACGTAACAAAACACAGATCAATACTCCTGTCAAATGAACAGTAAGTGAGTTGCTTTTATCGCCCCCTGCAGGCGCTCATGAGAAGGGTCTGTTTGAGGAAATCCCGGAAGACGAGGTGGTCGTTCTGCAGCAGATGGTCTTCGGAGTGGTGCTGTGTGCACTGGCCACGCTGGCGGCGAAAGGGGACATGGTCTTCACATCCATATTCATGGGGGGTGTCGTGGCCATGGCAGCATACTGGCTCTCAGAACGAGGAGACCGCTTTTTAGACCGTTTTCTGAAGGAAGGTTAGGTGGGCCCTGAGAAATGACTTAGCTCATACAAAAAAATGATCTATGTACAGAATCCATAACGTGAACCTATATAATTACGGCCAATACCAGAACAGATGTCGTTTTTATTTTGTATTCATTTTGTTTATTCTATTTATGTATTTATTCTGGCTCTTAACTCTGGTCAGGAAACTTTAAACCAATAATGGTTCATATAATAAAGACTATTGATGATTATTTAATGCTTGTGGATATTCATAACCTACCAAGTTTTGGTCAGTTTTTGTACTCAAATCAGATTTGCTTTCAGGGGTTAATCAAATACTATTTCATCTTATCTATGTTATTACAAAATATATGAGCAATCAATGAAGAGGACCTGAACATGATACAATACGATACAGCTTTTCTTTTTTATTTAGTTACTGATACATTTATAATCCAGTCAGTCCTGTCAAGCGTGTATTACTCAGACATTAATCAGACACCGATACAGAAAGAAAGTCACCTTTATTTGATGGCTATAAACGAGCTGGCCAACACTCAATAGTAATATTCTGTTACAGCACATACAATAGCAAACGCCTGGGGTACTAAAGACAGCCTCCGTGGTTTAAAAACAGCAACATATCCATGCTTCATTCAAATCCTCCACTCACTCACCCTACTCTTATAGGGAATAGTAGTTTACTTCATAGACCTTTCTCATATGCATTGATAACACACACAACAGGTGAATGTCTGTGCCCTCACACACAAAAGTACATACTTACAAATCTCTTTTTTGTTACATTTACACCAGCAACTCTGAAAACATGCTGTACTCTCATATAACTGCACAGGCTGTCTACTAAGGGGACACAGTAAGTGAGACTCACAGCACTCAAACACATCACACCACCACAATGCACGATGCACTTAATGTATGGAGGGGCGATGCTTCATGGGAAATTATAGGCCACGTTCACACAAATATTCATTCAGCATGCTGTACACACATTTAACTGTTTTAAGAGTTTACTGTACAGGTCAAAACATTTACTTTGACAAATAGTACAGTCTCAAAGCGACATAAGCAGAAAGAATAGAAAAAATAAATACAACTTAAATACAGAAATAAAAAAAAGGAACATTTGCTCTATTTAACAAAAATGTATCTGGCATTGATCACAGTGATTTCTTTGATCCAAAGGTTTTCATTGTCAGCGTAACAACTGAAAAGCAACTTGTATATAAAAACAAACAAAAGACGCTAGACTTATCTTGTTGTTTTTTCCTAAAGGCCTTTTTGGAAATGTTTGGGTGGAACTAAAGGCTTTTTACCACTAATATGTGTTTCATAAGAACTGGCCAGTCACTTACAACTAGAAATGATCCTTGCCCCTAGCCAAAATAATTAGCTAGTTAAACTGTTCAACTCTTGCGCTGCATAGAGAACTGGTTTCCCTTAAATAATCACTTTCTGATGGCACATTATGTAAAAATCAGCATGTGTGGGCACACTCAAAATGCTCCATATTACTTTACCATGTTAATCACATAAGGTTTTTTTTCATGGTAGGAGAAGCCCCTACTTCAAGTATTCACTGGATAAGGACCTGAAAATTGAGGATTTAATCTCTGTCCCCCCGATGTTGACGTTAAGAGATTTTTGCTTGACTGTCTGCATTGTCTTACCTTCACTTCTTCACAATCACGACCATTCGGATTCTAACTTTGTTTTGTAAACGCAAAGATCGAACAACGACTCACAGGACTTGGCAATTGTTGGTCAATGAGAATAGCTGCAAGGTACTAGAGACGGAGACCTTGCGTATAGCAGACGATGCTGATCCAACTAAAAGATCATACACTTTAACACAACGATCAACATTGACCATCCAAGAAGAAACACACAGGCACCATGATGTGATGAGGGGATGGGTAGGTGGGGAGGTGGGTAATAACAGTCTAATTCATTTTCCACTATATGGTCAAACAATGGTGGATTGATTTTATTATATTTTCTTTAGTTATACTGTTACGGACACGCATGTTACCACTGCTGCTCACGACGGTACGACAACAACAACGAAAAACAAAAAGAAGGGAGAGGATGATGCGTCAGACATAGTCACTCAAAACCTTCAGAGACGTTGCTATGGTGATAGTCCTCACAGGTGCAGAGATTCGGCCATAGTCATAGGCCATGCATATTGTCATATTTAGCTTCAGAGCCATTTGCCACATGGGAAGACCCTGACTAACCCTCACCCTAGTCTACACTAATGCTCTTACAGGAATGTAGATATGTTGCCTTATCTATTTTAGAATGGAGTACACGTATTCTGGTTTTCCTGTTAACTGCTTGAGCAACAGGACTCAAACTAGTATTCTATAACTAGAAAGGGAATGTTCTTATACTTCAAGAAGGAAATTCTCACAATGCACAGACCAGAGGTAGGTCACCACCCTCGCTATATAACAAGTATGTCTGACCTACAGCGTACAGATTTCTAAATAAAAGCAGGAAAATAAAAATGTCTTTCCTTTGGAATAATATTAAAACTACATATAGACACACTCTATAGATCTCTCTTTCTATATATTTATAATATATGTATATGATATATATATATATGCAGTTCTGGAAGAGGTACAGGCCACCATTTGAAGGAAAAAACAAGTCACTATGTTTGTAATACTTTTTTGGTAGGGGAGGTCACAGATGATATAAGACATGGAAATTACCTGTGGGAAGGAGGAGATGGGTATCACAAGTAATATACTGTATGACAATTGAATAACATGGGTGTGAATGAGCTGATGGTTGACCTATAGGAGAACATCTACCGAAAACCACTTTCACTTCATAGTCAACAACAGTATTTATATTGGCATTGTATGCAGAGGCCAATAATCTCCCAGATAAATTATTCATGTTCACAGAGCCCCTTTTTTGTTGTTTTAAACATATGTACAATTCGATCATCAGCAGTAGTTTATAGTTGAAGCCCATTTTAGGATCAAGTCCCTATTCAGTAATTGAACGATGCTCTTGACCAGGTCATCAGACAACGTTTAGGTGAAGCACCAACAGCAGCACCATTAGGAAAATTCCTACAAAGGGAGGGGAAGTGTGAAGGTGCATAGTCATAGAAACTGAAAATGCCTGAATAATGTACATATATATTCTGGCCTTTTTCATGGTCAGTCTGATTGAAATGGAAATATACTTTGATTGATATCTTTCCGTAAGAAATAAGCTAAATAAATTCTAACTTAACATCTGCATAGATTAAGTCACTAACTGCTTCTAGTAATCAAATGAGGTAACATGAAGATGAATGGCAGCCTTCACCAAGGCTAACACAAAGTGCAGGGGAATGCTCATACAGCCACAAAAACGCTCTACTCTGCAGGCAAAGCTAAAGGCATATACAAGTCATCTGATAAGTCTTCCTCATAGAAACGTAACATAGGCTCAACTGATGGGGCTCCCGGTACTACACTGTGGCATGCAAGTCTGCAGCATACTTCATCTGTTAGGGAAACATTATGTTTATAGGGATGTTCTCTGTATTGGGCCTATTGTTAATACAATGTTAATTTCATCGAAGAGCAGTTGCTCTGCACCATGTTAGATAACCTTAGATAATCATGTTAGAGTAACACCTAATGGATCAGGTGTAACTAGGTTGTTAAGCAGGAGTGAGGGACAGGGTGAGGCAGGCAGGGCCACAATCCCTCAGCCAATAAAGTGATAATATTTGTGATGATGTAACAGATATACTCAATGTCATTGGATCTGTGAAGGGAAGTTGTAAAGCATGGCTTGTTTGTGGCCTGATGAGGTGGGGAGACAGGTATCTTGGGTATCTTGAGACAGGTGACCAGGTCAGGCCTCTGTGGCAGTAGAGATGCAAGGTTGTTTTGTTTGTTTCTATGATTCTCCAACAATGTTTCTCCAACACACTATCCTTTTTGAGAAGTCTATCAGCCAATTGGCTTTGGAGTAACAGTAACTCTCGCCACACCCGAATCAATCCACCCAATCCAAGTTCCAGTCGGGTCCCTCTGCCACAATCCCCATGAAGAACAGGTCTAGTGTTACCTAAAGAGGAACAGGTCTAGTGTTACCTAAAGAAGAATAGGTCTAGTGTTACCTAAAGAGGAACAGGTCTAATGTTATCTAAAGAAGAATAGGTCTAGTGTTACCTCAAAAAGAACAGGTCTAGTGTTACCTAAATAACAGGACTAGTGTTACCTAAAGAAGAACAGGTGTAGTGTTACCTAAAGAACAGGTTTAGTGTTACCTGAAGAAGAACAGGTCTAGTGTTACCTCAAGAAGAACAGCACAGTACAACACAAATAGGGTTCAAAGTGTCTGTGAACACTTTTACTGCAGGTAGTTCTTATGTTGCCTGACCCTAACGCTGTTACCTGCTCAGCTGCCAGTGTCCCAGCCTGGCTTGTCCACCTGAATCCCTCCCCAAGTAAAGGCCCCATTGTAAGTGTTCAATCATTGAAATCAATAAAGTTTTGGTCAGGTAGTCAATGTGTTTTATCATCATGGCATAACGGTGCTCCTCCAATAGTGACTCAATCATCCTGGGAAATAACAGTTTAGAGGAAATACAACATTTAGTTTCTGGAAAAATATAAGACAAGTGAATTGAATTAATAGCATAATGAATTTGTATCACAATAATATAGCTTACCCTTCAAAATCTTGGTGCTTTGGTTGTCACGGTAGAGATTACGCCCAAATGCCCTCCTCGTCATCCTGATGGAGGTGTGCAACATTGTGTGTTATTTCAGGTAGTGCACATCAAGCATCACTGACATAAAGAAAAGTATAAATGTTGTTTGATTCTGTGTAAAAATGACACCACAACAATCTTGTACGATAACAGATGAATCATGAACGAGTCTAACCTGGTCGGGGGCGGGCCGGTGACCAGCATGGGGTGGTCCGCGAACAGGCCCCCCGCGGTGATGGGGCACTGGGTGTCGTGGATGCTGGGAATGTGTGGGTGCATGTGGAGAGTGCTGGGTGTGCTGGGCTTGTGTGGGTGCATGCTGAGGATGCTGGGGGTGCTGAGAGTGTTGGGGATGTTGGTGTTGAGGGTGAGGCCCTTGTTGAGGGGGGCCGTGAGGGTGCTGGGGATGAGGGTGTTGTTGTGGGGGAGGTGCATGCGGGTGCTGTTGGTGGGGCTGTGGAGCACGTGGGTGCTGGTGAGGTTGAGGGTGCTGCTGAGGATATTGCTGTGGATGTTGCGGGTGCTGTTGCGGATGTTGTGGGTGCTGTTGTGGATGTTGTTGGGGATGTTGGCCGTGTTGTGGGTGTGGTTGTGGATGTGGTTGTGGGTGCTGCTGTGGGTGCTGTTGAGGATGTTGTTGGGGATGCTGCGGTGGGTGTGGCTGTGTGTGTTGCTGGGGATGGGGGTACGGGGACTGGGGCTGCTGTGGGTGTGGGTGCTGGGCTGGGGGCTGGGAGTGCTGTCCGTGGGGAGTGCGGGGGTAGAGGGGCTGTGGGGCATGGGGAGCATGGGGATAGTGAGGCTGGGGCTGAGCCTGAGGATGTAGGGGTTGGGGTGGGGGTGCGTGTGGACCGTGTGGATGGTAGTGCTCGTCTTCATAGTTGTCAGCAATGAGCTTCATTCTGCTCTGCGTCTGGATAATGGAAGGGTGATTTCTTTTATTACTATATTTTTTTACAAAGCTAGTATGTAGGTAAGATTATGTAATGGCAATGACAAAATATAGCTGCAAAATAGAAATGTCTGCTGTTTACTTGGCATATATATTGGCATATATATTATATATTTGGCATACAGTGATTTCAAGATAGCTCTGGATTTTTTCCACTTACAAATTACAATCTCTAAATGGTTAGAGTCTGACATCCACCCTGCAGTCGTACTCTTGAGCATGAGTCTGTATTTATTCTACAGCAGATCGAGAGGCTAGGCAGTTTTCTAAAACCATCCTGATGAGGGACATCATAGTGAGTAGAGTGCAGCAGTCCTGTGGTCCTAACCTGCTGTTTGAGTTGGTGCATTAATCTATCCTTCTCTCTTTTAAGAGAAAGCACCTCCTCTTGGCTCTTCTTCTTATTGGAGGCAGAAAGTTCCAGCAGGGCAATGTTGGCATCCTTCTCGCTAATAGCAGCTAGCAGTGCTTGTTGTCTGGTGAAAATCAAATGCAAAAAAGAAAGAGAAAAAAACTAAATAACAAAATTATATTGTTACTAAAGCAGTATTCCTATTTTGAAAAATGAAAAGGACTCGATTTGATGATTGTGACGACCCTCCCCATTTTTTCCTTGTTTGTGTTTCCATGCATGGTTCACTGGGGTGTTTGATGAAACAAAATGCACTTGATGCTTAAAAGGTTGGCTGTTGTTGTTGGCTACCAAATACTTTGGCAAATGAATTGAACAGCTGTGTTAAATATGACCTCGACCAGGGGTGTCAAACCTGTCTTTGTCAAAAAGGAGAAAAGTGGATACCGAGTGTAGAGTTTTCCAAGAGAAATGGACCGCTTCCTATTTATTCACAGAGATGAGGGGGAAACCTGTGTACTTGGTGTGTAATCAACAAGTGTCGGTGCTCAAGGAATATAATATTCGGCGCCACTATGAGACACATCATGGCGAAAAATACGACCTCTTGCAAGGAAATGATAATCAGAAGCAAATTGCATGTTTGTCTTAAAGGTCCCATGGCAAGAAATCTTCCCTTTAGGAGTTTTTCTTTTTTACATTAATATGAGTTCATCTAGCCTGCCTATGGTCTAGCCCCCAGTGGCTAGAAATTTCTATAGACCTAAACCATGCACTGGAGATCATTCTCCGCCTTTGGGAATGTGAAAGCTCAGACGGGCCGATCTGGAATCCCCTTATGTCGTCATTAGGGGAAAGGTTACCTCCAGCTTCTCTGCTTTGCCCGCCATGGGCATGGGCTGGCCATGGACCAGCCATGGGCCAGCCCATGAGAAAATGTCTCAATGTCTCAATTTTTTATGAATGTCTGGTCACCGACTGCAAACGAATACAACTGTATGTTAGAATCTACCAGCTACGTGTCCGCAGTAGTTCTAACATTTTAATCCGCAAGACAACTGACAAGAACTATAAAATGTAATTCCACGCGAGGAATTACTTGTGCATAGGAACGCCTGTAATCATTGAGATAAATTTAGTTGAGGTGGGGATCGAACTGCCAACCCTCTGGTTGTGGAATACATGCTCTACCCACTGAGCTATGCCGCCCAGTTGACAGCAGGGAAGCAAATAGCGGAGTCAAACGTAACAATGGAAAGCTATGCTCAATGTTATCTCTATGGGACTTAATTCTGCCCTAAGGCCAAATTTGGGGAAAGAGACCCCAGATTCAGGGGGGACCACTAAGGCCTATATAAAAGCGTCCAAAGGAGCATGTCATGGCACCTTTAAGAAATCTGAGGTTGTTCATGATATGTTTTGTAAAAGGATCAAGGTTCATTAAATATGAAGATTATCCTAATGTACTTGTACTTCTTTGTATGAAAACAAAGGTAAAAACATGGACTTATTGTTATTTATAGGTAATTATGTTATGATTGAATGTGGCTGGATGTGGCCACTGAACCAAAATTAGATTGACACCCCTGACCTAGACGATTGTTTGAAGTTGAAAACATACATATTTCGCAAGAAAGAAAGTGACGAAAGTGCTATTTAAATTCCACATCAAGTGCATTTCACATAATGTACCCCTTTGCCTGCATATTAATGTGTTTTAAAAGTATTTTCAAGGGATGAATGTTAATACTTAAAGCTACATTTGCGTATGCTAAATACCATTTAGATAAGAGCCATTTAGCATATTTATTTATTATTACATCTATGACATAGACACATCCTCATAAAAAAAAGGATTAAAAAAATATCCTAATTTAAAAAAAATGGCTGGGAACTCGTTGTTATGTGGGATAGAGCAATTAAAACAAGCCAAGTCATATTCAGCTCAGCTATCATAGGCCCCCAAACAAATTTGGTGGATGAAATAATTACCCACACTGGCTCAAGTAATAGAGTAAACCTGCATTTAGTAAAATGCATTTTAGCACCATAACATTAATCATGTCCAAGTATCATGTTACTTACTTCATCTCCAGGATCTCTTCCAGCTGTGTCCGGCGCTCCTGTCTCATGTTGGACAGGTGTCCGTCCCTCTCCTGCAGGGACTGCTGTGTTGAAGAGAGACGCTGTTTGGTTGCATCAAGCTCCTGTCTGGTCCTTTCTAGAGTAGCCATCAGCTCCTCCAGCTAACACACACACACACACACACACACACACATACAAGAATGATAGGAGGTTTCACATTCAGGCCTAGGGTACCAAATGTCACAGTAGCTGTTTACTCACTCCACTCACTAATCCCTCAGAGCTACCTGCCAAATATCCCTGTGAAACCAGATCTCTCGAGTTCCCTCATAATATGCTGATCTGAGCACAGCCTTCAGTTAGATTTCGGGCAAGCAAAGCTTTCCCCTCAACACCACACCTCCTAGGGATAGGCTCTATTCACTTTCTCGGCCGGAAAAGACATCAGAGATGCATTGGTTTCTGGTTTTATTCAACCTTCCATCTCACCTGTAAGAAGGACGGTGGACTCAGACCATTGACTACCACTGGTTAAACCAGGTGACCGTTATGAACTGGTATCCTCTGCCCCACATGTTCATTGCCGGAGATAAGTGGAAGGCCAACACCGCCAGCGGACTGAATACCTGGTTAAGCTCTTCGGTCTTACAAACACACAGGCAGTATTCCCAGCATTTGTTAACGATGTACTCAGGAATATGTTGAACCAAGTTGTATTTGTGTATCTGAACAACATCCTGATCTTCTAAAGGTCCCTCTGTGAGCAAGTTCAACATGTGAATTTCAAGTCTCCATCGTGGCATTCTTGTGGTTCATCATCTCTCAATGAGGCATCCAGATGGATCTTCTCAAGGTCCAGGAGTTCAGGGTGAAACCATCATCATTTAAGTAGGTCAAGCGATTCCTGGGGTTTGTAAACTTCTATAGACGTTTCAAAAGAAATCCAGTGGTTTACTTTGGCACCCATCCTGAAACACCCACAATCTTCTCTGCGTTTCCTTGTTTAGCTGGCTACCTCTGACGTGGGTATGGGGGCTGTGGTGTCTCAACATTGCTCCAAGGACCAAAATCTCCATCCCTGTGCATTTTACTCCCATTGCCTGACCACCATAAGACCAAGATAACCATCAAGCTCCTGGTAGTTACTGTAAATTGGCTATGGAGGAGGGGAGACACTGGCTGGAGGGTGCTGAATACACCTTCATTGTACAGACTAACCACAAGAATCTGACATATCTCAATGGTGCTAAACGGTTAAACCCCACACAGGCCAGGTGGGTGTTGTTTTTTCAAACGTTTCAACATCAGCTTATCATATTGCCCAGGGTCCAAGAACACCTAGCCTGACGCAATCGCTCGAGACTAGAATCCCTCCAACAACCCCCTTTCCCCAGATGCAATCACTGCTAACACCCACACCATTGCTCCTGTTCTGTGGGACATTAAAACCGTGGTGAGGGAGGCCCAGTGATAGGAAGCAGATCCTGGAGGGGGTCCTCCTGATCGTCTCTTCGTCGCCAAGAGCGTTCTCTCCCAGGTGCTGCAGTGCTGCAGACACTGCCGGCAGGTCTCACCAATACGACCCTGGCTGGATATTTGGCTGTCTACTCATAATCTCAAGTTTATGTCTGTGTCGTTTATTATCAAATGTGCAGCATCACAGAGTCATACTGTACAATGAAATGTATTGGACGAGGCCCGTTCCAACATGGAAGGAAAATCTAACAAGAAAAAAGTACAATAAAATAAGGGCATCACGGAATAAAGGCAGAGCAGCAATGGAGAAATAAATGCAAGCAGCATTGGAGGATGAAATAGAAGCAGCATTGGAGAATGGTATGAAGTGCAAGTACAATTACACACATTATACACAAAGTGGCAAATTATACATAAGCATTGATGGTAGCAATGGTAACAATGATATAAGGATATAGATACAGATGTGCAGGAATAAAGTGCATGTGCATATAAGTATTACACATAAAGTGTTGAATTATACAGTCAGACTTATTCCATGACATGATGACGCCATTAAGTATTATACGCAAGTGTCGAATTATACATGAGTGACACTTGGTTTGAGGTATAGTTCAGTTCAGCGGTTCAGATGCCTGATAGCCTGTAGGTAGAAACTGTAAAGGTAGAATCTCCCAGTCCATCTTGCAAACTAGCACATAGTAGTAGTGTAGTGTGTATTTAAATTCTCAGTTTTGCTTTTTTTGCCACTAGTCTACGCTGTTTATATGCTACCAGTTTCCCTGAAGCTTGTTTGTCACATTTTGACCAGAAGTCTTTGAGTTATTCAAAGTTTTGTGTGTGAGTGTCTGAGTTTGTAGTTCTCTTTTAGGTTCTAAAAGATACACACAGACATCACACATGAACACACAATCATACATGTATACATCACACATAAGCATAGAAACCTACAACTACACATACCTTCAAGTGGTCCATTGTGCCATCCTTACGGGGGTCCTGTCCCATGCCCTTCTTGTCCCCTTGGGGTCCAAGTTTGATGTTTGGCCCCTTTTTAGTTTGCTCTTTGCCTCCTTGTCTGAAAGATCCACAGATAGTTATGCCAATACCCTATCAAGCTATTTGAAACCTTGCATTATAAGAATGCCTTTGGAACCTGTGCGTTATCAAATGTCAACAGCCCTACACAAAATCACAGAACACAAACTGGGTAATGGGGAGGGGGTGACTGAGCCTGTCCGCTTTGGGGGGGGGGGGGGGGGAGGGGGAGGGGGAAGGAGAAGGAGAG